>MU223105.1:582065-621525 GCA_018584345.1 Thuja plicata
ACTTCTCCCAAAATCCCAATGCTTCTGCTAATGATGATGTTGAGGAAAAAATTAGAAATGCTATTGAAGCAACTATGATTCCCATTCAGAAGAAAATTGAAGGGAATGAAGATATGCTGAAACACTTGCTTACTTTGGTAAACACTGGAATGAAGGCCACGCTCGAGAATCTGATGTCTCTGAGCACTTGGCTGGAAAACAATAAAGACAATGTTGAGCACCCTGTTTCCTTCCAGCACTCGGGACCTAGAACTCGCACTAGATCTAAGGTGCACAAGAATGAAGATCTGGATCTTCAGAAGCTGAGAGAGAATGTGACAACTATGAAGAGTCAGCTGATGGACTCTGAATGCCTTCTGAAATCCTTGCTCTGATTTTGGTGCTGGCGGGCCTCTTCTCTGTTTTCTTTCCAGCAGTTTTTTTGTTCCTTTTGTTTAGTATGTTTATGTTGCTATATCTGGGTTATGACCCTCTGTTGATTGTTCCCATCTCTGGGTCAATCTGATGCTCGTAGGGCTTTTTTTGCCTCTCCTCTCATTTTTTTGTTAAAGGGTTTCGGGGTTCCCTTCAAAACCTGCTTTTACCGTAATCAAAAACTATAGTAGAGGAAAAATAATTATTCCCTTGCAAATGGTCTCTTGGAAAAAATCTATTTGAAAAAAAATAAAATAGCTCTCTGTTTTGAAAAAAATACAGAGATAATTAAAATTTACACTAGTCAAAGAAAAATTAGGAAGAAGACAAAAATCCCTATGTATGGATTAAATTCTGTTTTTGGAATTAACATAAAAATAAAAATAAAAATAAAAAATGGTGTTAAAAATTAAAAAAAAACGTTGTTTTAATTTTAAAAAAATTCTATTTTAAAAATTTTAAAAAAATTTAATGTTTGATTAGGAGGTGGGGGCCACCAACTCCCCCTCTCCCCTGTGCACGGTAGACTGCTGGCGCGGCAGCCAAGATTGCCGGCTCGACAGTCGAGACTGCCGACACGGCAGCCGGTGTCGACCGGTGCGCGGTAGTAATGAGGGGTGGGGGCCATGGGGACCCCCCCATTGGATGTTTTTTTATAAGTTTTTTTTTTAGTTTGTTATATATTAAATTAATGTTTAATTTAATTTGTTTTAGTTTTTAGTTTGTTTTAATTTGATATTTAAATTTTGTATTAGATAAATTTTATTTATTAATTATAATTAATATTTATTTAATTATTATTAATATTTAAGATTAGTTATCATTAATCGTTAATTAGTTTATAATTAATTAGGTTTTGATGTAGTTATTTTTAATTTGGCTTTAGAACCTTAGTTAATGGAGATTAAGGTTTATGATTGGACGATTATGAAAGAGGATTTATTTTAATGGATTAATTATTAAAATTAATAGGAGATTTATTTCAAGGAGAATTATCATATGAAAGTTATTTAAGACATGGAGGAAAGGAAAAAGTATTAAGAGTAGATTCATATTAATGTCAATTAAAATTGTATTTTCATTCTATTGTAGTTATAGCTGAAATTGGTAACTATTCTCTAGATGTATTTATATGTGGTTTCAATAAATAGGTCTATAGGATATGTTAACATATACGAATATGAGATATTGAATTATTTCTAGATAGTAATTTTAGTGAGTAAATGAATTTGCATGATTAAGTATTATAAATTTGTTTATTCTTACGTTAACATTATATTTGATTTTATGCATTCTGAATATGATTTGGTTATACTATGATGTGTTTTGGGTGCATGTTTAAATGAATTGAATGTTCTTCTATATTATCATGCTTTCAGCTATCTGTTGGGTTAGATGACCCTATAACTTAAATCCAGAGGTTTTTGGGATTATATTTCTTGTATGGTGTCTTTTATGAAGTCAGTTTGTGTTTATATGATGATGTCATAGTCCTGATTTATTAGACCCAACTTGGTTTAGTTTTGATGTGTTGTTCGGTCCTGTGAGGACACTGTGGATGTTTTAGGGTTATTGAGAACCTATGTGCACCTGGATGTATAGGATGCAATTTGAATTGTGATTTATCCTTTATGATGCTTTTCGTGAACCTAGGGTAGGTTACCTAGTTGTATGATAGGAGGTGGCTTGCAATAAGTACCGGAGCCCACAAGTGGCTGCTAGGATTTGCTTATTGTAAGTAGTGGTAACAAGTGATAACATAATTAATCTAATTAGGCTGACCTAGTATTAAAGTAATAAGATTAATGCCTCACCCATGCTTAAGCGCTAGTATAGGCTAAGATGGAGGATGAGATGATGCTTGCCCCCTTTTGAGGTGTGGGTTCGGGAATCATTAGTGATCATCTATTTGAAAGGTCATTAATGATGTGTATGGTCACTTGGGTGTCAGAATCCATTAAGGGATTATCAAGACTTAACTCAAGGGTTAGACATACATGATGACACCTTCCTATATATAGCTTAGGTTATCCTACGTGTGTCAGTTACCTCTGGTGTTGTTTAGTATTCCATGTTATGGTTTAGAGTGCTTCTAGGAGCTTCCTTTGCATTGGAGTATGAGGTCATGTGTACCTTGTTTGCATTCTTGTTGTTTACCCCATGTGATGGGCCTGTTACTATCTGTGCAACACGATGGGAGTGGACCTTTGGTTCCACGTGGTCGGGTGGTAGTGCTTCTTATTACCATTGAGATTTTGACAGATTCTTCTTCATGCTTGGATGTTCCTTATTGCAGTTTCATCTTCCTAGTATTTTGGAGACTTACTCAGTTACTTGAGATGTGTTTTGTACCATATGTATATATTGGTTATCATCCTTTGGAGGATGCAATGTATTTTTTATTATGTATTATTACATACCCTGCGATTTGTGTAGTGGATGTTGATTAGGTAGTATACCTTATGGTATCAGATGTATATGTAATCTTTTATTACGAGATGTATGTTATTGGTTCCAGATTATGTAACCTTTATGTCAGTTCTTTATTATTGTTAATCGTAGATTAGTTTGTTTAAGTAATTCTACGTCAAGGAACCCTTGAGAAATATTAATCATGTATGTGTTGTATTTCATGTATGTCATGTACTTCATTGTGTTGCTTCCACATTGTTATCATTATTATTTGTAAACATTTAAGAAAAAAAAATTATTCCATGAACTTAGTGTCCTGTTTAGGTTAAGTTCTCCTAAGTTCCCTGGTAGGGCATTACAAAACTCATATGAAGTTTTGACAGTAAACTATGAAGTGAAAATAGACTAAGTGTAGAAGACAAAATAGAACAGTGACTTGTAGTCGATTAGGGAATCAACGCATGTGTGTATGATCACATTAGGATATGTGCATTCAGAATTAAGCTCTATGGTATGTTTTTATGCTTATCCTATATATGCATGGTATGGAATGGTAGTATAGACAAGTTACAGAAAGAACAAGTACACTAGCAGTTCAAAATACAGAGTATGAAGCTGACTTCATGATTTTGTTTAGCGTGTAATATTTTTTTATGTAAAGGCTAAGAGCCTATTATAATAAGTTTTTAATCATGTATTAAACATTATTGTAAACACACTTAATCCAATTTTTTTGGAAGCGTTGTGAATGTTGTTTTTGGGCTGACTAAGGTCTTGTTTATAGTCGTGTCCATTCAGGCATAAACATATATATATATGCAATGTAAAGATATATTGGAAGTGTCAAAAAAATAGTTAGAGAAGATATATAGTAGAGTAGTATGAAGATATCAGTATGTGATAAAGCCCTTAAAGAAGATAAGAGCATAAGCACATAACTGGAATTGATCAGACGTCTGTGTCACATACAATAGTTCACTCTTAGATATAGTGCATATCTATTCTCAGGAGGTTGTAGCCTTCTTTCTCATTGAGTAGTGAGCTCTTGGATAGTGAGTCCTCATCCCTAATAGGGTTGTTTGTAAAAGACTCCTAACAGGGTCAGTCCTTTAACCAGGTCATTGTACTTGCATTGTAAAGACTGCTCCTAACAAGGCAAAGGAACTTTAACAGGTTCATTATACTAGTGCAATATTTGTGGGTACTAATTCCCACCGGGGCTTTCCTCTAATCAAGGTTTCCCCATAATAATATTATGTGCTATGTGATCTTGTGTTAAGCTTCAAGTGATATCTAATTGATTTATGTTTTGTTAGTAAACAGATTTGCACTTCAAAAATAATAACACATAATGACTCAAAATGCCCAAATGGAAGTACAAACGCTACTAACAGTTGGAGAAGTTATCATTGGATTGATAACTTTCCTCTAAATTGAGAGGTACAACTCCCTATTAGAAATATTTACAATGAATTAAAATATTGGTTATGTCTTTAACTAGAAGACACAAAGGCATACCAACATTCACCCATCAACATGGTGTGAATGTGATTGTGGATTTAATAATAAAAGAAAACAAAATGCATGGAACACAGACCATTCACTTATTCTTCGCACTGAAGGGGCATGAGAGGGAGATTTGATATTTTATTTTCAGATAAATGAATGAATGGAACTCATAGAATTTATGACATTCATATGCACAGCTATAATGAGTAGGACAACATAAAAAGATGACTAGAATAGCTCATAGACTACACACAATCAGAAAGAAAATATTCAAATTCACAAATTCCATATATATTTCTTTCTTTTCTTAAAATACATAACCAAATGGCTCAAAGACCATGTTGTCCCTGCACAAAAACTATGACTGAAAATATTACATGCATTCCCTCTTTCCCTTGTTACAATAAGAAATCTTTGTTCCTTGATGGAGCACATAGATTACCAAAAAAGAAGAAGTGGAACCCCATCTCATCAAATTTTCCCTAATAAATAATATCTTATTGGTAGTTATTCAGTTACTGTAACCGATTCTTGAAAATCATTTCCTCTTTAATCTTTATTTTCTATATTTAACTCTCTCCATGCTGACGGTTTCTTTTCAGTTTTAATAACTAATTCTTTGAAGTTATTTTATTTATCATATCATTTGACCCAATACTCATATTTCATATAAAAAAAATGCATGCATGGGCTCCTGGACAGGTGGCATATGAATACTCTAGTCATCAAACAAAAATCTTGCTGCTGGGTGGATTTAAAAATATTTATGACAGTCAAATTAGACCTCGGTGCAGGGGGCATAAATAATTATTACACCATTGGATCTCCTTCATTTTCGGATATGTTGGAGATATCCTAATTTTTACCAACTCCACCAAAGTGATTTCCTAAATTATATTTCAGTAAAAAGTTATGGAGCTCTGAGTAGAGACATATAAAACTGTCAAAAAAATCAGACTTGTGTTAATATTATCAGTAACTTTCACATTCTTTGCACTCAAACTTCACCATTGCCACCACCACTTGTTTTTTAGAACTGATATTAATGTCTAGATAAATCAGACATCATCCCATTGAGTTATCTAAAATATTCCATCACCTCTCGATCACAATGAGTTGGATGAATTTCAGATTTTTAAAACTGTGCATAGTCGCTATAGTGTCCAACATTTCTGTTGTTTCTATCATACAGCCATGATAATAAAATTGCAATCTTCACCATTAATTTGAATTCCTCATTAGATACCCACACTAACTATATTCCATGCATTCTACAATAATTGCATCCCTACAGTACTTTTAACATTTAATTGTTGATATGAATGGGCATTGCCAACATGAAAGGTAAGGAATCATTTCCCTTCATTTTAAAGTTTACATCATGTGATGTTTGTGCCATTTGCAATCTCTATAATAAAATATTAGACATCTTTTCAATATATTCCAACACACTAGAAAATATGCCTTGTACCCTGTTTGAACCATCTTGAACTTGTGAACTGCATTGAATCCGATTGAACAAGTTTGAACACCCTCGAACCACTCTAAACAACTTTGAGCATCCTTGAACCACTTTAAACACTCTCGAACCACTTTGAACAAGTTTGAACCACTTTGAACACCCCCGAACCACTTTGAACAAGTTTGAACCATGTTGAAAGGGGTTCAAATATTTATGATTCCAGTTTTCATCTTTACATTTCTGAAAATTAGGCATGCCACAGGCTCATCATTTTAACAATTCTCCTGCACTGACATGCTTTAATTCTGTAACTGATACTTCAACATTTCCTGTGATTCCTTGATACATAAATCATCACTGCCATCTGTCGAATTTCTTAGAATTTATGAACTACCTCGAACTACCTTGAACCAGTTTGAACCTAGTTCAAACCTAGTCAAGGGTGTTCAAGGGTGTTCAAGCCTGTTCAAACAATTTGTTAATAAATAAACTTTCACCTTTCAAAACATGGCTAGACTACGGGACTGACACCTTAGTGATTGACTAGACTCAAAATATTTTAGGGAACTTAAGATAATCAGGAAACATAATGGGGAATCAAAGGACCACATAAAAAGGACAAGGACAAGACTTGGACTAACATGTTTAAAGTGCTAAAATAGAATAATTAGCTAAACACTGATTCACCCCCACCCTCTCAGTGTTTCCAACAATTGGTATCAGAGCCCTGGTACTCTGTGAGAAAAGTTTAACCACTTGAGGAGATCATGGATTCAACAGAAGATAAACATCTGAAAAAGAATCTTGAAGTAGCCCTTAAAGATCTGGATAGATCTGAGAAAAAAAATATGGAACTTAAGCTAAAATTTGATGGCTCACAAATGCTTATCAAGAAACTAAGAAAAGATCTAAAAGATTGCTCTAAAAATGATTTGGAGAAAATGGTCAAGAAACTGAATGAAGAAAATTTATCTTTAAAGGATAAGATAGAAGAATTGAATGATCAATTGACTAATATCCTAATAGCTATTGAAGAGAAGAACAAAGAAAATAAATAGTTAGATGAAGAACTCATTCAATCCAATATGAAAATCTTGGAATTGGAAAACATCAAGAATAAGATTGAATCTGAATTATCAGGAGAAAAAGACAATATTGACAAACTACACACAAGTTCTGATCTAATTCAAGTTTTCATCTAATTCAATCATAGCTTTATGAACAAAAACTAAAAGGTGATACCAGTAGTATGGGATACAGTCTAGCTCAAAGTGAGATCAACTCATTATAAGAAAGAAAGAAAGCTCAAACAAAATCTTCAGAAGAAAAGAAAACTGAGAATCATGAAGAGACCAAAGCAAAACCACCAAAAGATAAGCACAAGGCAGTCAAATGTACTTGCTATGCCTATAACAGGCATGGACACTTGGCAAGAGATTGTAATAATGTAAGACCCTTCAATGGTTACTGTTACTCCTGCAATAAGTTTGGTCATAGGGCTATTCATTGCAGAACAAATCAAAGAAATCAGCCACAACTGTACCAAAGGAATCAAACTCAATTCAATAAGAGAAATCAACCTCAAATAAACTTGTAGAATATTACATGTCAGATATGTAATTACAATGGACACATAGCCAAGCAATGCAACATCATGAATAACAACATCAAACCTCCTATCATTTTTCACTCATGTGGAAAGGCTGGACACATCTCAAGGTCTTGCAGATCAAGAACAAAAGGACAAGAGAATCCTAAGAAGTCTTTGTTTGAAGAATCATGATAAGTTAAGTTTGTGGAAGCTAAAGCTAACTCAGATAAAATATGGGTTGAATTAAAGAAGGATAATGAAGAGAACAAGGTAGTAGATGCACCCTCAATGGATGCACCTTCTGCTTCTAGATAGTTGACCCTCATGGTCTTAGGGGGAGCTATTCTAGCTCTGAACCCCTGCATTGCTAGTATACTCACCTCTGAGTATGTGCTTATGGATTCATGCATATGATCACAAATTAAGGTTGTATGCATTCATGCATTTCCTTTACTTCATTCAGAACAAAGTTTGAAATTCTCTCTGTAAACCGCTTTACGACAATGAGCATTAAATGTAATTAATCTTTATATAAATTGGCAAATGATCTTAAAAGCCTCACTTTGCATTTGAGATTGAAGCATTCATAAAGTAGATAAGCATCGAGAAAAAAAGCACTACAGCTTAAAGGATTAGTTGGTTTGTGAACGGATTAACGATTGGAACAGAACCCTAGCAGTCACGTCATTTCAAGATCATCGTGAAACCCTACTTAACCAAGTTGCAAGTAAGTATTGGACCCCTATTATATTCGACATTTCTAAAAGGAAGAGATTTGTCTTTAAGAAGAATCCATTCAAGTCCATACTAGATGATGTCGAAGGAGCATTCTCTAGGACTCCGCTTGGAGTCGTACATGTAGAAGACATCCACACATATGTTTATTGCAAGAAGGAAATAGTTGGAGACAACAACATTGCATCTCTCATGGGTTCTATGATGAAACCAGACTATACATTCAAGGATGAATATGCACATCTCACTGATAACCCTATCTTGGAGTATTCCAATGCACATGAGTTTTATGAGCTAGAATGGGTGAAGATATTACTGAGCAGGATAAATGATGATCTTTACTGGATAGGTGAGGTTCCTGTCCACATCACTACAGATCTAATCCATGAGATGACTAGACTTCCTAAGACTGGACCAACTCTTCCTACTGGCAAGGATGTCAAGAAGTAGGTTGAACAAGTCTGCTTATCTAGAAGTGATAAGCATGGCATGACTGTTGATCCCATTAAGGAGAAAGACATCAAACTACTCACTATGATACTTGGATACAAGTTTCAGCAAGCAATCAGATTGAATAGTGTGTCCACAACAACAATTCTGGCAGCAATAAGGATAGTAAGAGATAACACACAGTACAATCTCTGTGAATTATTGCGCACATAACTGATAGAGAATATCAAAGCCATTAAGCATGACAAGAGCAAGATATTTAGGTTTGGCTCTTTGATCATCTATTTATACTTCCACATTGTTGGTAAATTTGCAAATCTTTACCTAGATAGGATCAAGCCCACTATGTCTCAAATATCACTAAAAGCAACACCAGAGAGTAGTGCAAAGGATTCTATGGACATGGATATCAAAAATTTTAGGATCAAGATGCAAAAGAGGTTCAGGATACCTGAGAAAATAGTTGAGAAGTACAAAGAAACAATACGCTTCATGGTGGAGACTGGCTGTACTTTCATGGAGGTAGTTGAGCCTAGAACAAAATGGATTCACCCTCTCAGTTATGAATTTGAAGAACATGTTCTAGAAGGTTATGCACAAGTCCTCCTATCTGTGTCCAAAGATCCAAATGAACCTAGATGGGGCACTTACAGAGAAAAGATAAATCAAGTTGATTTTGTCTTATACAGTGCTGATAACAAAAGGAAGCAATCAAGGATAACCTCAAATATCTTAAAAGTGATGTTACACAAGAAGACCTAAATAGAGCTAGGGAAGCTAAGATTGCCAAAGAACTTGAAAAGACTCCCACAGAAGTAAAAATAGAAAAGAATGATGATATGCCTAAGAAGAAGAAGAAGAAATCAAATGAAGATACATCTGTGCCATCAACCACCATTGATATGGAATCCTCTCCACCTTATGTACCAAGAAAGAAGTTTAGAGGAAGGAAGGAAGCACCCACTAGTCATCCATCCTCAAGAACTACAAGGAGCAAGGTAAAGAACACACAAGCTCCTCTGGAGGTAGGTTTTAGACCTAGTCTTAATGTCTTAAGGAACAAAATTGTTAATGAAGGAAGACTAGAATCTCTCAAGAATGTATATGAAAAATACCAAGAGATAGATAAATCAGAGATTTATTCTATGATCATGTCTCACATGATTAAGTTCAAAAGGATAGTATTGGAACTCAAAACTGTCATACCAGACAAGGTATAGAATATACTTGATATGTTAAAGAGGATATGAGGATAAGAGAAGAAACATTGGATAGTCTTCTCCTGGTGTGCTCGCATGATGAGAAAGTCATTCTGTTGGATTTAGTAAAGCCGCACCTAAGAACCACAATAAGAATTCTCCATATCATGAACAAGGAGTATGATCTAGTTGGTGAAGAGAATCATAAAGAATTTGAGTGGGTATTTTTGGATAGACATATATATCCATCAATGACACCTAACGCTAAGGCAACTCTAGTTCTGCCTAAACATGTTACAAAAATAGTAATTTAGAATGCACCTAAGATAGGTCTATAGGTGTCAGCGCCCTCAGTTTCAATAACATTTGATACAAAAAAAGATTCAGGGGATACTATAGTGATTGATAATATCAAGATATCCATGAAAGCTTCTGATAATGATATGGACAAAGTTGATAAAGCATTTGTAAGCACTAAAGAAACAAAGGAGGTATGCACTGATGACACATCCTTACAACAAGATGAAGTCCCCCCTAATGATTCAACAAATTTGAATAAATAATAAGAGAATCAAACTAATGAGATACCAGCTATGGAAATCCCAGTAAAAAGTGAATGCATGGATACTAGTCAGAATACTATATTCACACCATCAAACTCATTCTTGTCAAGTTTTACTCCTGACTCAGCAAGTCTGGATGCATGGGGAGAAGAAGATTTAATAAAGATTAGTGTGCTAGCCATGGAAAAATCCAAAGAGAAACAGGTTATGAGAAACCCTCTCTTCTTGGAATCAGTAAACATTTTGAATGACCTAGTGCCTGCAGACAAGAAAGTAGCGAAAATTCAATCAATTGATGATGTAGACAGCATCCTAACAAGCTTCAAAGAACATTTTACAAGCTTAGTAGACTCAGCCATGAGAATTGTAGAAGATGAGTATAAAAAGGAAAGATTAAATGACAAGGTAAATAACTTTACCTTAGATCTAAACTCATTAAAGATTGGTCAGTCTATGTTGAAAGAATTGGCAGAAAAAGGCAGGAAGGTTATAGCAAACTGCATGGACAGATGTAAACTCACCTCTGAATACATCAAAAATATAGAGGAGACAAATATCTTGGTTGATAGTGTTAGAAAATTAGTTGAAACATCCATGCAAGATATGAACATCTACAACAATATCTATCAAGGTTAACTGGACAAGATAGAAAAAGCTAAAATGGAGATCAGTAAGATAAGGATCAAGTAGACTCAACTGAGAAATGCACTTGCACCCTCCTTAGCAGTTTTGTATGAAAATATTAAATATATTGATGCAACCATTTCTACCTACGATCAAGGACCAAGCATGGATTTGACAAAGATGGAAAATCTTACATATGCCTTATGTGCCCATCTACAAACAATTGATGCACTAAAGGCATTCTGGCAGCAAGAGATGAAGAATCTTCAGATTGTATATCCAGATGCATACATGGAGTGAGTATCTAGAAACTTACAAATTTTTTGACACCTTTGTCATTAATGTCAAAGGGGGAGTAATGTATATAATGAATAAAGTATATATGAGGAGTAGTGTATGTATATGTTAAAAAGAAGAGAATATATAGTTTTTGGGTGTTAGTCAATTTTGAGTAACTTGGCCACATTCCTTTGTTTCCATTAATGACAAAGGGGGAGATTGTTGGCAAGTTGACTCCCAAGGATTATATGGCTTATTTTGTATTTTCATTATGGCAACAAAGTCATATGAAGTTTTGATAGTAAACTATGAAGTGAAAATTGACTAAGTGTAGAAGACAGAATAGAACAGTGACTTGCAGTCGATCAGGGCATTAGCGCGTGTGCATATGATCACATTAGGATATGAACATTCAGACTTAATATCTATGGTATGTTTTTATGCTTATCCTATACACACATGGTACAGAATGGCAATACAGAGAAGTTACAGAAAGAACAAGTACACTAGCAGTTCAGAATACAGAGTATGAAGCCGACTTCATGATTTTGATTAGCATGTAATATTTTGTTATGTAAAGGCTAAGCACCTATTGTAATAAGTTTGTAATCATGTATTAAAATTTTTTGTAAACAAGCTTAAGCCAATTTTTTTGGAAGCATTGTGAATGTTGTTTTTGGGCCAACTAAGGTCTTGTTTATAGTCGCATCTATTCAGGCATAAACATATATATATGCAATGTAAATATATATTGGAAGTGTCAAAGAAATAGTCAGAGAAGATATATAGTAGAGTAGTATGAAGATATCCGTATGAGATAAATCCCTTAAAGAAGATAAGAGCATAAGTGCATAACTAGAACTGATCAGACATTTGTGTCACATACAACAGTTCACTCTTGGATATAGTGCATATCTATTCTCAGGAGGTTGTAGCCTTCTTTCTAATTGAGCAGTGAGCTCTTGAATAGTGAGTCCTCACCCCTAATAGGGTTGTTTGTAAAAGAATCCTAATAGGGTTAGGCCTTTAACCAGGTCATTGTACTTGCATTGTAAAGACTTCTCCTAATAGGGCAAAGGAACTTTAACAGGTTCATTATACTAGTGCAATATTTGTGGGTACTAATTCCCACCAGGGTTTTCCTCTAATCAAGGTTTCCCCATAATCATATTATGTGTTATGTGGTTTTGTGTTAAGATTCAAGTGATATCTAATTGATTTATGTTTAAATTGCTAAAATAGAATAATTAGCTAAACATTGATTCACCCCTCCCTTCTCAGTGTTTCCAACAAAAACTGCACTCGTATCTAAAGTTAGTAAAAATGATGTCTAGATCATAGATAGTGGCTGCAGTCACCATATGACTAGTGATAAACAAAATTTTGAGACTTTTGAATACTATAATGGTGGTTCAGTAAGAATGGGAAATGATACACCTTGTCAAGTTGAAGGTAAAGGAACCATAATGTTGAATAACATGATAAAATGTGAAAATGCCTACTGGGTAAAAGGACTGAATTATAATTTTTTTGTTTCATAGTAGAACAATTTAGGTCATAGATAGAATTTGAAAATAAGAAGGCAAAGATCTACAATGAATAGGGAAGGTTGATTGGTACCGGTGAGTAGACAAAAGGTAACATTTTCTATCTTGATGACACTAACACCACTTGTTTAATGGCTAGAAATGAAGACATATGGTTGTGGCACACAAGATTGTGTCATGTGAAATTTGACAACATGATAAAGATAAGAAACAAAAGGAATGTCAGAGGCTTACCGAGCATGACCAAGCCTGAGCATATCATGTGCAAGAATTGTCAAAAAGGTAAGATGACAAAGTCTAGTTTCAAGAGTAAAACCCATACATCTACTACAATTCTAGAATTAGTCCATACAGATCTATGTGGACCTATGAGGACAAAGAACTACTATGGAGATAGGTATTTTATTTTCTTTATTGATGATTATTCTAGAATGATGAGATTCATGTTTTTAGAAGATAAATCAGAAGCATTTAAGATATTTAAATGGTATAAGCAATGGTAGAAAAACAAAGTGAAAAGAAATTGAAATGCTTAAGGTTAGATGGAGCAGGGGAATTTACTTCAGAAGAATTCACTAATTATTGCAATGAGCATGGAATTAAAAGATAGGTTTCTACACCAAGGACACCACAACAAAATGGAATTGCTAAAAGGAGAAACAAATCAATTGTTGACTATGAAAGAACATTGATGATTGAGAAAAGCATCACTCAAACTTTCTAGAGGGAAGCTTTCAGTACTACTGTCTACACACTAAATAGAGTAAAATTGAAGAAGGACACAAAGAAGACACCCTATGAGAATTGGTATGGTCATACACCCAATATAAGTTACTTCAGAATCTTTGGTAGTCAATTTTATATATTGAAGGATGATAGAAATGGAAAAATTGACTGAAAAAGTGAAGAAGGTATCTTCATAGGGTATTCAACCAAAAGAAAGGCTTATAAATGTCTTAACAAGTCATCTAAAAAAATCATTAAAAGTGAAAACATAAAATAGATGAATTCACAAGAAGAATCATAAGGAAAGAAAAAAGGAATAGGAGGACTACAACAGGTTTGTTTATATAGAACCTGACACTCTACCCAAGCAATAGTGTGTCACTCTCAAGCATCAGAACATTGCACTCGATCATCAGGCTGCAATTACCGACAATTAGGAAAATCCTCAAGATGATGTTTTGAACAATGGAGATGAGAATGAAGGTGAAGTAGATGATCAGAATGATGAACACAAAGCTGAACTAAAACTTTCCAAGTATGTCAAAAGATATCATCCACAAAATCAAATCATAGCAGACAAAAAGGCTAGAACAAGAACAAGAAGTAAGTCACTTAACACCAGATGTTTACTTTGTGATTTTGAGCCTAAATTTGTTAACAATGCACTTGAGAATGAAGAATGGGTCAATGCTATGAATGAAGAAATATAACAGATTGAGAAGAATAGTACATGGACACTAGTACCGAGACTAGATGAAAAGAATGTCATTGGTACCAAATGGATATTCAAAAACAAGTTGAATGAGAATGAAGAAGTCACTAGAAACAAAGAAAGATTAGTATGCAAGGGATATGCACAAGAAGAAGGTATTTATTATGGAGAAACCTTTGCACCTGTTGCTAGACTGGAAGGAGTTAGAATCTTACTTTCTTATGCTACATTTAAAGGATTCAAGGTATACCAAATGAATGTCAAATCTGCATTCTTGAATGGAATACTAGAAGAAGAGGTATACATTGAACAACCAGAAGGGTTTGTTGATCTAGACAAGAGAAACATGGTATGTAGACTACACAAAGGCTTGTATGGATTGAAACAAGCACTGAGAGCCTGGTATGAAAGACTTCACTCATATCTCATTAGCATAAAAGTTTTTGGAACAAGTGAAAATAACAATTTGTACTTAAAAGAAGATACCAATGGTAATATTCTGATTGCTGAAATTTTTGTTGATGATATAATTTTTGGGGGAAATGAATTATTATACAAATCCTTTGCTAATGAAATGAGAAAGGAATTTGAAATGTCTATGTTTGGGGAGTTCAAATTATTTCTTGGTCTACAGATTGTTCAACAAGATGCAAAAATTTATATCACTCAATCCAAATACATCAAGGAAGTGCTGAAGATATTCAAGATGGAAGATTCCAAACCAGTTGGAACACCTATGGCTACCATATGTAAGCTAACAAAAGAAGAAAAATCCAATGAGGTAAACCAAACCTTATATAGATCTATTATTGGAAACCTGATGTATGTTGTTCACACCAAACCAAATATAGCACATGCAGTGGGGATAGTTGCAAGATTCTTTGCTAATCCCAAAGAATCACATATGACTGTTGTCAAGAGAATTCTGAGATATCTAAAGAACACTGAGGACTATGGCTTATGGTACAAAAGAGAAGGAAAGTTTGAGCTACAAGTCTATACAGATGTTGATTGGGCTGGAAATATTGATGACTGAAAGAGCACAACTAGACCAACATTCTTCATGGTTGACAGACTTGTCACATGGATAAGCAAGAAGCAAGGATGCATCTCTAAGTATACTATAGAAGAAGATTATGTAGCTACTACTAAAAATTTCTCCACTATTGCATGGATCAAACAATTGTTGGAAGGTATAAATATGAAGATTCTTGAACCAGTAATTATCTACTGTGATAACACCAGTGCAATTAAAATTTCTAAAAATCCAGTCATGCATGCTAAGACTAAACATATTGCTATCAAGTATCACTATCTGAGAGAACAAGTACAAGCAAAGGAAGTGACACTCTAATATGTTCAATCAAAGGAATAGTTAGTTGATATATTCACCAAGCCATTACCGAAGGATACATTTGAATACCTAAGACAGAGACTAAGGGTTCAACCCTTGTATATAGGTCAGTAATCTGACTAGGAGGTTGCATCAGCCTATTAAAAATCTGAAAATTAGTCATGTAACACTGAAAAGAATAGAAACAAATACATCTATACATTGTAAGGTACATTTCTACACTAAAAATCAGAGACATTGTATTACTGATGGATAGGGAAATTCAAGGAATATATTATGTAAAGGATGGAAGATGATAAAAACAAGGAGAAGTATTTTTGTTTGGCATTTTTGTTAAAGGGAGAGATGATTTCATTATCGTACAAAGTGAGAAATTATTTCATTATCATCAGGGAGAGATTTTCATTATGATAAAGGGAAAAATTACATCATTATCCATGAAAAGAAGTACCTGAGAATCAAAAGAAGAAGAGTTGATCAATATTCTAAGGGAGAGAAATTGATTAAATATGAAATATCCATCTACGGGAGAGAAGTAACAAAGGGAGAGAGTTCAGACAAAGAGAAAGCTTTTAGTCAAAGGAAAAAGAGATTATCAAGAAGAGGAATAGTCAAGGTAGAGCACATATCGTAATAGAGATATCAGATGATACATCTATCTAGTGAAGGGATTGAAGATTGAAGATGACCACTCTGCAAGAAACAAATCTAAGCTATTTGAGCTTACCAAGAGCCAGACATTTGTAATAGTTACATTAGGAAAGCTTGATGAAACTCTATATTTCATATTGTATTAATGATAGTATAGTATGATAATGTAGTATGTTTCCATCAATGCCAAAGGGAGAGATTGATGACATATAACTGATTGAATGTTTGAAGATGTTAAGTTGATCACCAAAATGCAGAAGGATAATGCAAGACATTAAATCAGTTAATGAATTGTATTTTCATTGATGCCAACTTGATATAATCTAATCAGTTATAATCAAAGTGTCAAAGACTTCATAGATTCAGAGAGATAAAGATTATGCTTTCTGTAATGCATAAAAGACAAGCATTCACAATGTGACTAAAAACACCGACGGTTAGTGAAACCCAATGGATAGAGATCACCGAAAGTCAAGTCATAGTGATGCCCAAGCAAGAACACCAACAAGCATTACCAACAAGAAAAATCACTAGCATAACCGACAGCCAGAAACATAGTATAAACCGAAAGAGAAGCCTGAGGAGAACTGGAGTGTTGACTGAAGCTATCAAAGAGTTAAAACACCAAAAATAACTAGAGTTTAGAAATGAAAAAATATCTAGCTGGTAGAGCTAAATATAGACTTAACTGGTAGTTATGTTTGTTTTCATAGACAAGATAAAGCCAGAGATAAGTAATGGATTTAAAGTTGTCTTGTCCAATTGGAAAAAAGATCTCAGCGAGATAAAATAGGAGTTATCCTTTAAATCTAATTGACGAGAATTGTGGATCATGCCAAGATAAATAAAATCAAGAACCTAACAACGGTGATATCATGTCTATAAAGAGAAAAAACAATTCATTATGAATTAGTGTGGTGGGTGAATGAATGAAAAGAAAATGCTAAAGAGAAACTTCATACAGACTTGATCAACAAGCTGAGGAAAGAGATAAAGTTTTTTGCAAACACCGAGCAATAGAGCACAACATAATTGAGCAGAATCAAAGTGGAGCAAAGGTATAAACTGAGATATATTGATCAAAATAGTTTTATGAGATTACAATAGATCTAAAAATCTGCAAATACAAGTTGTATATGTGAACACATCATACTATTTTAGTTAAACATTGATTCAGAAAGTCTCTTAACCGAGCGAGATTTAAAGATCCTTTCTATATTGAGATACATCCCAAGGAGTATCAAATTTTTTTATCATGAAGATAGCATAAGATGCCAAATACCTATTGATAGGCCAAGTGAGTTTTTTATCAAGGAAGGTAGCATAGAGATGCCCGATATCAAGTGATATACTAAAATTTTAAATCCTCTAACAAGGTCACACCTAACAGTGTGTTTTTAACCTTTAACAGGGTTGGTTCTTCACTGAGCTCACTTCAGAAGAGTGAAAATTTTGGGTAACCAGTCCCAAGTGGTTTTTCCCTTAATAGGGTTTCCACATTAAAAATCCATGTGTCAATGTGTTTATGAGTTATAACTTTAGTTTTTTTCATTACACATAACTTAACTGGATTGATCGGTATACTCTAGATAATTTACTGTATTTCAGTAAATTAAAAAACTACTATTCAGTAAACATACAGTAGAAGGTTTTACAAAGCATTCTGAGTAGTAGTAATTTGATAAAATTATTTGAAGGCATTCATCTTATAGGACTTAAAATAACTAGAGGCTTAATATTGTGGTACTAAGTTTTAAGGGTTGATTATTGGGATATTTTTGAGGCCACTAATTCACTCCCCCTCATCTCAGTGATTACTAACATATTTGTATATTGGAAAGCCTTAATTGGCCAACTTAATCAATTATTTGTGTATTAGGAAAGCTTAACTGGCTGACCTAATGAATTATTGTTATAGGGTATATATGAGTGATCTTTTCTTTTGGAAAGATGTGGAAGAGATTGAAAAGGAAGAGAAGTGAAAGCTATGAGGCTTGTTTTTATGTTGGATGTAGAGTAGAGTTTGTGATAAGAATATTTCATTGGAACTGATCAAGCAAAGATAGTTTCTATCAGATAGTTCACTGGATTGTATATTTCCTATATACACTTGTTTGGATTGTGAATCCTTGAGGGTGGCTTTAACCTTCTTTGGGCAGTGTGCCTACTACTTTTCTTAACTCCTAATAGGGTCTATCTCCTAACACAGACTATGTACTATAATGTTGTAATAAGCTCCTAACAGGGCTAAATATTTTAACAGGGATACTATACTCTCAATACATTATTTGTGGGTACTAATTCCCACTGGGGTTTTACCTTTAACAGGGTTTCCTTGAAAACAAGTATTGTGTTATTGTGTTGGCATTTACTGTATTATCATTTGCATTGAGATTTTGGTTTACAAAGTTTAAAGTTTAATAATCTATATCACAAGTGATTCATCCCACTCCCTCTTAGTTGTCTTGTGGACTGTTATTCCTAACAACCAACGTGTGTCTTGGACCCATAGACTCTAAGTAATGTGGTTGTCTGTTAAAATGATGTGGACAGAAGTCTTGTTGCTGCTACAAAACCAGCTTGGCTCTACTATGAGATCTTACTCCTAGATCTCTTAGGGTATTCACAACCCTAAAATGAGGTAAGTCACTATCATCTTTACCTCCTCTTCAAGACTCGGTCCCCATTGACATGTTATATCTCCTCCTCACTGAACCTACACAAATAGATTCATTCTACTTACTCAACCAATGTTTTTAGAACATTTCTTTCATTCTCTTCCCTAGCTAGACTATTATCGAGCTCGCCTAGGGTAAGATATCCAGACTCATTTTTGTTTCTTATCCTACAGAAAATAAAAGGAAACTATGTACAAGGGATCCTCTCGAGTTCCATCCCAACAAATGTCTCTCACCATGGATTCAGGAACCTTGAGGGGCCATTAATGGTTACAAACCAGAATGGGTGAAGAACTAACAGTTTACAAATAAAAAAATAAAGTAACTAATCTACTTGCATGCAAAAGGAACCACAAAGAAACTTGATATTCACTAAACACATAGTCTGCAACTTCTCATTGCTGGAAACAAAACAAAATAGTGCAATAATCTACAAATCTCTAACTTTCCTGTAGCTTCTCCTCTTCTTCAATATCTACTCTCTAGATCTCTAAAATGAGGGCTTGAGATGTTATTAATAACCATCCTCTCATTGGAAACAACCCTAACTTCCCACATATTCACAAGAATATCATCAGGAACCGTTAAAAATAACCATACTATCCATAAAAGACAAGATCCACTTTTCACAGGCCATTACGATGGAATACTTCTGAGAAATGGTAATGCAAGCTGAGCACCAATCACAATCAGTGTTTTCTGAGCTATAGTGTTAGCCGAGCTCATTGTTAGCCGAGCTCTAGTGTTAGCCAAGCAGCAGTGTTAGCCAAGTTGTAGTGTTAGCCGAGCAGCAGTGCTATCTGAGCTATAGTGTTAGCCAAGCAACAGTGTTAGCCAAGAAGCAGTGTTAGCTAAGCAGTAGTGTTAGCTGAGTAGCTTATCAAGGGTTCCTAATGCCTTGGTTGGATTTCTAGAGGCTTCCAAACTACCTCGCACACACACACAACTAAAGGAGACCAACTAAGAAACCTATCTAAACATCGATTGACCTAGTCATATCCATCTTAGGGAAATAAAACAAATAAACTTCTATGGTCCACACACACTCTCCTAACTTCGCTAGAGTCAGTGCATGCCAAAAATAAAGAGCTAAGGGTTTGAGATAGGTGTGCTCCTGCACCATAAGACATGGAAGAGATCAATGGTCAGTGTGATCCCGCAATTGGAAGATGAATTTCTTTTACTCATTAAGGAATTATGAGATGATGACACATGTCCTCGATGGTCAAAAGACAAAATGCCCAGGTGGAAATGTTGATTAGGATTTTCTTTTGTCATTTTAATAGTTTAATTATATCTTTCTGTCAGCTAGGGTTTTATTTACTATTTGATACATCGTTACTTTCATTTAGGGTTTCGAAGGTGGTGGGTATTGTGGATCTGACTGGTGATGAAACAATGCAACCTTGGTTAAATACTAAAATATGATCACATGCAGATATTGATTGAAGAATATTCACAAGGATAGATGATGCCAGAGGATGGTCGATAATAAACAACTTGGTTCTTGATGTTGAATTTGTTTGAGATACATTGGTAACATTTATTATCAAGTAGGGTATCTTGAGGGCATATGATTGAAGCATCATGATGATTACATGAAGAATCATTATTTTAATTGTCTCAAACAAATCACAAGTGATTTGTTAGAGACTTGTTATTATGAATCTTAATGGTCAATAACTATTTTCTAACAAGGATGATTAATCACTCCTTTATTGTAACTATATTGTTCAGTTGTTGATCTTGGGGTTAGGGTTTTTTTATCAAGAGACACATTGGTCTAAAGCTTGTAAGAATCCCTTGGAATTTATATAAATAGGGATACCATAACCATGTGAGGAGATTAGAATCATTATTATTGTTCCTAGTTTAGAACTTGATCACAACTACAACATGGACTCGAATGTACTATTATTTCAAAATCAATAAAAGATAAGTTTTTTCTATCTCACTTGTGGTAAGAAGGTTTAATTAGTTTCAATTATTCCCTTACAATTATTCAAGGTATATTTAATTGCTATTATTTCAATGCTTGTGTAGATATTTTATGTGTCTCATATTCTTGTTTGATTGTCAAGGAGTTTGTGAAAAGTTAGTGTTTTTGGCTTCTTGTTCAACTGGTCTCCCAACCATAGTAGTTAAATTAATTTAAACTAACAAGGATATAAATAGAATTGATTTCTGTGCTTCTATAACATTTGAATAGTTTATGGTGTTCAAATATATACTGTCTTGTAGGGTTGTACATAGGATTGAAATTGGATGGACTCTATTGCCCAAGTTGAAATAGGCATTGATCTTATAAATTATTTTATATAGTCATTTAGTTCATTGTTTAATGTTGTTGAGATATTCTATCTAGTGTTCATTCATTTTATTCACATTTATTAAATATTCTTACAATTTAAAAAGCATTCTTAGTCTTGTAGTTTTATGTTGTGGTTGCTAACAATTGGATTTATTTCTAGTATATGTTTGCAACACTTGAAAGAGAGGTTTGAGATGCTATCAAATCTGCTATAAAAATCCTTAAGCTTAACAGATAAGTTAAGGTATAGGCCTACCAACTTTGGTCTTGCAAAGCCAGAATTGTAGAAGTTCCAACCTTACTTTGGTTGTGACTTGTTAGTTGGCCAAATCACTTGGGTTTCTCAGCATTGGATTCGAAAGTCCATAGGAAATCCAATCTATTAATTTTAACTCCAACAGTATGATCGTCGATTTTGTATTTACTTTTTGTATAAGTGTTGGTTCTATTTTGTGATGTATTTGGGAGTCGATTGGGTATGTAATAATGTGTGTGTTTGTATATGTGTGTGTGTGTGTGTGTGTGTGTGTATATATATATATATATATATATATATATATATATATAGCTTTTGAGAAGAAAAGTATGGTATGTATGCAAACAGATGAATGGATGCATTGTGAAGTTAGAATCAGATAGATGGTGATGCAAGGTACAACTAGAACTACCTAAGCATAGCAGATACTTGTTTATGTTTATTTTGATAAACATTGTAACAGAGACATATTTCTGATTGTATGAGCAGTGAGCTTAGTGTATACCTTTAATAAAGTTTTGTATTCCTTTAACAGAGAAATTTACTAATGTAATATTTAGCTCCTAACAGGGCTAGGTCTCCTAATAGGGACATAATACTTTCAATGTGTATTTGTGCGTACCATCCCCACCAGGTTTTTCCCTTGGCCAAGGTTTCCTCAAGAACGAATTCATGGTGTTATGAGCTATGTGGTGCAACCCAAATTTGCAGGACAAATTTGCATACCTAATTTCTCAGGGAAGTATCTTTTGTGCCTATGTTGATAAATTTATATGTTTTATATTGCTTTTTCCCCCTAACATTCCTGATATTCATTTTTTAATTCATAATTTAGTCATTGCATATATTTCTGTGAGAATTTTATTTTATTCTTTTGTAGTCTTGTCTGGTGAGTTAATCCTCAAATTTGATCAATGGATAATGTATTTACATGATCAAAAATTAGAACGTTCTTTACTAATTAAGGGAATACAAGAGATCAACATGTGTCCTCAGATCTCAGCTGATTAAAGTCAAAGTAGGTTAATACATTGAGAAAGTCAAGATTCAATTGATAGCTGACGTGTTTCCTTAAAGGAGAAGATGCAGATATTTAACCATCAAGGAATTACGCCTAATTTCCACGTATCAAATGAGATCTCGGCTGACTAAAGTCAAAAAGAAAAATAATCATCACACAGATCAAACGTATCCTATGGCTGGCGTAATCCCTCAAACAAAAAGCTATAGAACTATTCACCATTGAGGCATCATGACATAACGACGTATGTACTGGCCCCACTAAAGACTAAGCGGTGAAGAATGAAGATCAAAGGTTAATCTTCAACAGAGATCTGATATAATCTATGATCGACATATTTCCTCAAGGCTAGAGATACATGACTTGAATCTTCAAGGCATCATGATATGTTGACACGAGTCCTAGACCCACAGACTATGAGAAATGTAATCATCATTTAAAGCATAGAAAGTATCAACAATGAGTGTGTTCCCTTGATCAAGAGATGCAATACTTTTATCCATTAAGGAATTAAGTGATCTTGACATGTGTCTTTGATGGTCAAAAGGGAAAATAGCTTGGGCAACAACATGACATAAATTCTTTTTTTTTGTTTTAATATTTCAATTACATTTTACATGTCTTAGGGTTTTTTATACTGTTTAATACATCATAGATGTTCTCATGTAGGGTTTCAAAGGTGGCGGATACCATGGATATAAATAATGATGAGATAGTGCAATCTTTGTAGATGAGAAAGATAATCACATGCAGATATTTGTTGAAGAGTGTTCGTGAATATATATGATGCCAGAAGGAGGTTGAAAACTTTAGTGATCTAATTCTTGTCAATGAAGTTGTTTAAATATACCAGGAATAATATATGATATCATGCAGAGTTTATATTTATGCTTATGGATATGTATATGGTCGAAGTACCATGATTATTGTGATACAAAAGTAGTATTTAATTATTCTCTTAGAAATATTATGAAGAATTTGATAGGTTATTACTATGAAACCTAATTGGTTGACAAATATTGTCAAACAAGGATGATTAATCATCCCTTTATTGTAACTGCTAATGTTCAGTTGTTGATCTTAGGATTAGGTATTAGTTATGAACAGACGTATTGATTTAAAGCTTGTTCACATCCTTTAAACTTTATATAAATAAGGAGACCAAGATCACTACGAAAAAAAAAGGATTATTATCATTATTATCCAGATTGGATAGATTTGATCAACAAATGTAACATGGACATGGATGTACCATTTTGCCAAAATCAATAAAGATAAGTGTTTTTTATTTTAATTTGTGGAAATTGATTCAACTTCCTTTTTTCTAGTCCTTTGGATAAAATATTTTGATTTTCTTCAAAGTGATAGTTTGATGTTGCATACTTTGGATTAAATTTATAGCTTTATTATCATTTGGTATTTTCATCTTGCATGGTTAAATTTAGTCAATTCTGGCCACAATCAATCACTCTGTCATTTGAAAAGTTAAACACAATTGAAATAGTTGTGGATTAATCTTAAGATATATGCTCATTTTAACACCTTTGAAGTGATATGTTTCTTGTAAACTATCTCTAAGGTTGTACGTAGGGTTGGGATGATTTTGATTCTATTTCCCATGATAGAATGAGGCACTAATATAATCATTATTTGGATTATAGTTATTCAATTCATTATTTGTATTTTTGTGATAGCTTATCCATCTGTTCATCTCAGATCACATTCATATTTACTAAAGCTTTGATATGATATCTAAGTATTTTAGTTTTGTAGTCTATAGCATATTGTGTTTAAGTTTATTTCTCTCAAGTTCATTTTCCATCCTTGAGAGAGAAGTTTTGGAGTGTATTCTATCTTCTATAAAAATCTTTAAAACTTGAATGATGAGTTTAAGGTATAGGCCTACCAACCTTGGTTCTACAGAGCAAGAAATGGAGAGGTTCCAACCTTGTTTTGGGGTTAAGCTTGTTATTTGGCTAGATCACTTGGGTTTCCCATCATTGGATTGATAATTCCATAGGAAATCCAATATGTTTATTTGATCACCAAGAGATTGGAGACTCTACTGGGGATTTGTCTATGAAGACACTTTCAAGAAATCTCAGAATCTTTGGTAATAATCTGAAGATTAAGACTCTACTGGAGATAGGAACCTAGACGAGTGGGATATTAATTTATTTCTGATAAAGAAAGTGGCAACTCTACTTTTGAAATTATAATATATAAGCGATAAATTTATGTTAGGAAGAAGGTCTTTAAGACAAGACAATTTTGTTGAATTGGAACCAACAAGGAGAAGTAAGGATTCAAGTAATAAGATGTTTTATGTACCACACATAATGCACCCTGATAAGGATGATCAAGAATTTTCCTTTGAGAAATTCCCTAATTCAAGTAATTGTAATCATGATAATAATGATGAGAATTGTAATCCTTTCTCCCAAGTTGGTAGGGAAGAGCATGAGCCTCAACATGGTATGAATCAGGAAGCGTCTGATAGAGAGGAGAGGTATAAAAAATGGGATGCTATCTTTTGTGAAATAGCTAATGCAGGCTTAGATGATGAAGAGATGGTCAGAGCTCTTTAGAGACAACCAGGGGAAATATTAAATAAGATGAGAATATAAGAAGTGTGATCAAATCACCAAGAGATGAAGGAATGACAAATGATGATAGAACTGGTGTAGATAATATTCCTCATAGAAAGAATGGGGAGAACATTTTCAATAGTGATCATACTAATCCATTGTTTGAACCAGACAATAGAGGAAGGTGCGAGAAGAACAACAATGGAAATGAAAGGATTGGTCATTGGGGACAACTAAAAAATGGGGAAAACCATAGTCCAAAGGGAAGAAGAAAATATAATGGATATCAAAATGATAGAGGATAGAATTATGGCCCAAGAGATTTAATGTAAATATGAATTTTGGACTGAGAATGAATAATCAAGGATTCCAAAATCAAAATCATCAGAATCCAAGGCAAGGATAAAATAATCAAAATGGAAACAATTATAGAGCTCCAATGGTGTTTGACAAATATAGACAGTTAGACTTTGATGGCATAATGGGATACCCTAACGTTATAATAAATGAATTAAGGAATGAAATTCCAAAATTTTCAGGGAATGGAACAGAATCTGCTGAGATACATTGTATAAATATGAATAATGTTATCCAAGAGTTTGAGGAATTCAATGAGGATGTATATATGAAGCTAATTGTTCAATCTCTCATAGAAGATGTAGTAGAATGGCATAGAAGTTTTCCAAATGGATTTATATCTAGTTGGTATGAATTTGTTAATCATTTCATAGAAATATTTGGTGATCATAATGATACTTATTTTACATCTCATGAATTGACAAGTATAAAGAAAAATCAAAATGAATCTATTGCTAATTTCAACAAAAGGTTCAATAAGGTGTTGAATAGGATTTCAAGAGATATCAAACTTGTCGATGCCTTTTTGATTGATTTTTGCATGGGTGTTTTTTATAATAAGACTCATTATGAAATCAAATCTCATAAGCCATCTACTTTAGCACATGCTTTCAAAATTTCTATAACTATTGAAAATGATAGGAAGGCATCTGGTAGAATTGTTAAGAGGGAGGATACTCAACTATTCAATCCAAAAGGTCCTAAGTAGTACAAGGAGGAAGATAAATTAGATAAGCTTATGAATATGATGAAAGACCTCAAAACAAGTAATGGAAAAGGTAATTCCAAATACAACCAGATTAATTGACCACCATTCAGGAATGGTAGATACGGATTGTAGGGTATGCCCTATAACACAACATAGAAGGATGGAAAACCAATAAAAAAATAATTACATACTCCTAATGCATTGTCAAAAGGAAACCATATGTTGGAAGAAAACCCATGGTGTGATGTATGCAAGAGGCCTCATGCAATAGAGAAATGTTTAGTAGTAAGGGATATTAAAGAATCAGATGAAGAAGATGATAATCCTCAACTTACTACATATGTATTATAAATAGATCTTATGTGGGGATATGATGATTACCTCTATTCAGATGATTACTACTATAAAGAGCATCTAAATAGAGTGTACCAATATGGGGACTATCAGGAGAAAAATTCAGGGTTAAGAAAATTGATAGAAGAAGAAAAAAGAGCATATACAATAGTTATAGTTGAAGAAGCAAAAAGTAATTATAGACTAAGGAATAGAACTATGAATGTAGACCAAGGAATAAATCCAAAGAAGATGAAGCACAAAGAAATTACTTAGGAGAAGAAGGTAGAACTTCTAGACCTTCCAAAAATGGCAAAATAAAAAATGGTTAGTAGATCTCTCCCTAATGAGTGTTCTTTTATGTCTAAAGCATTATCTCAGGTTAAAATATTTGTTCCTTTCCTTGAAATAGTTAAAATACCTGAATGCAAAAATGAAACTTTGAAAATATTGTCTAATGAAGGTAACAAGGAAGATCTTAACCAAGAAGTAAAGGATCCTCCAACTATTTATCTAGGAACTACACTAAGCAAAAATAAAAATAAAATTGATCCATTCTATCTTATATTGTTAATAAACAATAAAATGGTAAAGAATTGTATGATAGACTCTGGTGCAACTATAAACATTATGCCTAATGATGTTATGAAAGAATTGGGAATGAATGTTGATTTTAAATTTGGTAAACGTTATGTTATGGATAATAGCTCAGTTCCTGTTGTAGGCATAATAAAAAATATTGAATTTAAATTTCCTATATGTTCTGAAATGTCATATAAAATGGATATTATTGTTGTTGATATCCCTACCAATTATGGAATTCTTCTGTCTAGACAATGGTCTAGTTTAGTAGGAGGTACTATTCAATTAGATCTTTCTTATGCTTCTATCCCAGTGAATGGTAGAGATGTGAGGATCGACAGGAAGACTTGAATTCCATATATTATTGAAGATGTGGATCCAAGCCTTGTCACACATTTTTGTCCCTTTGATATGAATAACTTTTAGGTAAGTATTTCAAAAGATGCAATGCAAAATAATAAATCTATTGGGTTGCATGCAAAAATAAGTAACAATACAATTTGGAAAATGTATTTTGATGGTTCTTGTTGTAGGGATGGTATTGGAGCTGGTTTTATTTTATTTTCCCCTGATAATAAAGTGTTTAAATATTCCTTTTTAATAGATTTCGAATGCACTAAAAATGTTGCAGAGTATGAATCTCTATTACTTGGTTTGAGAATAGCTAGTAAACATGGAACACGTGTTTAAGTGTCTTTGGGGATTCTAAATTAATTTTTTCTCACACTAGTAAATTTTTTCCATATTTTTTACACGAGTTCATTGATTTTTCGATACAGATTGGTCAACCAAATGACCACTATTGTCGTCAGAGTTTTTTCTTCGCAATTTGCCACGTTTGGTATATCTGTCGTAAGACTGACAACCTAAAAGTTAGAAAAAGAGGGTTTTAATAGAGATTTTGTGTGTGCCTTTCACCCTAATCCTTTTTCATATTCTGTCTCTTTTGCAACTTTTCTATGACAAGAATCCTATACAAATGACGAATCGATCGATGAAAGGGTGTCGAAACATCGACGACGGTTCGTCGATCAATTCATCGTTTGTATAGGATTCTCGTCGACTGTCACTATCATGAAGGTTGAAAAAGTGATTCTATTTTTTTTTTTTAAATTATTTCACTTGAAAATATAAAATTTCCAATGGCAACTAAACCCGTTTCCCATTTTGTACTGGTGCATGGAATTAGTCATGGAGGTTGGTGTTGGTACTGATGGATTTTTCTTGCTCGTATGATAGAATTGTTTTATTATATCTCAGTACTTGTGTAAATATGAATGTAGTGATTGGTTCATTTTCCCTTTTTCATGCTCAAGATATCTATTGATGTTGAGTGTGTTGTCCGCCTGTCAATGTGTTCACATAATGAAGATATTTCTCTTCTGTCTTTGATTTCATGGAAGACTCCAAATCTGTAAGCCATTGTAGAACTAATGACTATTGAGAAAGACTACTTCTATATTCTAAGAATCTTGTGATAGTTTATCAAAACTTGAATCCTTCATGACAGTGAGTTCTTGGGCCAAATTCTTTGGAAGAGGTCAATATGTAACTATATGAAAGAGAGTTGCAACTACTAATTCACATTGTCTTATATATTTTTATTAGGTTTACTATTGATCTTTAATGATTATCCTTCGTCAAATATCTAACATTACAAATGGATGCCTTAATTTTGGAAATATTTAAAGGCTCCATCACACCCTTTATCTTTTACATGTTCCTTTAGTGATGATTCATACCATGGTAAACTAAAATCTCCAACTCCTCTTTGCCTCAAAGTATATTCAATTTCCACTTTACAGGGGCTTGAAAATTTACCTCACTATCATACTATTAACACTTAATAACTGTTATTTCTGATATGGTACTAAAAAATCTATTACATTGACCTTTTAACTGTCATTTACATGATATGTCACTGTCTTCTTTTACAATGAATGATATTATCATTATGATGAATTTGAATCGTGCCTTCTCTCTTTGAACTCAACCATTACTCCACCTTATTTATCATAGAATTTAGGACAAATCCTACATTAGCATTTAATAATCTTCCCTACCATGCTGGACTGACTAGTAGAATTAGATAAATCTCTTACATAATACTTGCAATATTCCAGATCAAGTAATTTCTTCAAGATAGCTTAGCAGAAGCGGTGATGAGATATACATTTCCTTTCTCAAAAGATCAATTTGAAAAATATCTTGGAGAAGATATGGCATTCATTGTCTCCCTTTGTATTTATCACACAAAATCTTCTTTAGACTATCTTCATGGTATCTTCTACAACAAGATGGCCACATAGTCACTGCCATTAATCTCAAAAGTGCAGTCATAGATCCTTCTCTTGCAGACTCAATTCACTCCTTTGAGGAGTACAACCAACCTCTCATGGATTTCCTTGCTCACCTCCCTTCAAATGGAAAGGTATTCTGTTTCATAGAGCCAGATTTTGGTGCTTTTGCCTAGTTCCTTTATCTTTGTTTTTGAATATCTTGTGGCTTGTTTTGGGGATGTTTGATTTTTGAAGTAAGATGTTTTGTTTAACTGTAATTTCATTTGAATTATTTTTTAAATAGTATATTTTAAGTTTTGATTTGGTGAGGTGGTTCATCTTGAAACATACTAATAGGTAGGTTCTATTAGAGAAATTAGTAAGACTACAAATAAACTACCTAAATGAGTCAAAACTTAGAGTCTACTATTCAAGCTTAGAATATAATGTTGAAACTTAAAATACATTATTTAATCTTACACTTTTTTTTCCTAAGATTGCTCTAGTAGTCCATTTTTTTCTATCCATATTTTTCTAATAACTTGTATATCGATATAATAATGTATAACACTTTTTTTTCAATGAAGATATCTACAAGGTAAAATCCTTATATGCACCATTTCTCCAACAGAGTCTGCCTATCAGTATGGTTTCAGATGAGCTATCAAAACCAAGTCAAAGATTAGACTTAGAATGGGATGTTTAAGCTTACTTCATGTATTATTATCTATTTTTGTAAGGTTGTTTTGATAAGTTATGTGCATATTTTTCTAATAATATATTTATATGATAATGTATAGCCTAATTTCCTTTTATCCTTTCCTAATGGAGAGATCTATGAGGCAAAATATTTATATGCACCATTATGACTTCCATTCTCATGGGTTATCCTTCACCCATAGTAACTTCCATTCACATGTTTCTTTAATATCTGATATATTGATATCATATGATATGATATGTGAGGTAGGGTCTATCTATTAATATATTTTCTTTATAACTTATATATCAATATGATATGATATTATATGATTGTTTCAGATGAATCATCTGATAGGTCAAAATTTCAATTGTATTATTTAAATTTGTTCCATACATGATACTCTGTTATTTTTTAATAGAGAGATCTATAAGATGAAATTCTTATAGAGATACCATTACAACTTAAGCTCTGGCAGTTTTTAATAATTATGTGTCATAGATAGTTCTTGTGGGGCATAGTTTTGGGGGACTAAGTTTGGTATATGCATCAGAAGTTTTCCCAAAAAATATATCAGTGGAAATGTATGTGACCGTTGTCATGATTAGTGATGGAAATCACCTTCAAGAGGAGTTCAAACTTGTAAGATCTTGGTCTCTATTTAATTACTCTATTCTGAAAAATATTAATCAATTTTACTATGTTTTTGAAAGAGTCTGGTGTTGCTATGCAGCTCCAACAGGATGAAGAAATTAAAAAGAAGCTTATATACAAGTTTGGAGATGGCCCTAAATAGCCCCATACCTCACTATCCATTCCCACAATATTACAAAGGTATCTCTTCTATGGAAAATTCCCCTCAGCTGTAATAAAAGGCTCATTATTTTCTCTAAAACATAGATCAATACCCTTTGTGTTGGAACTCAAATAAACTTCAAGGCTGATTACCGATCAATAAACCTACAAATGCAACACATTTACACTTGTTTGTGGATGCACAAAGTGGGGTTGGAAGTTCCTAAGAAATCTTGGCATGATCCTTGTTCTTGTTGTCTGCACTATGACAGTAAAGAACATGCACAAAGAGAATAGTAGAGAACATGAAGCAATCTAAGGAAAGAACTAGACAAATTATGGATGCAAAATGATCCACCAGTATAAGGTTCACATAGAACATAGGTTAGTGAATAAACACATAAATCCAAACACAATGGAATTCTTACAACACTTATCAACCATGACTTTCCTTTTTTGTTTTACCATGAACTTGTGGCCATTGAAATACCAAATTATGTTACTTAGGTGTTATTTCCTTTTGTTTAGTTCTAGAAGAGATTATTACATCCTAATCCAAATGTAGAAATACAACCAATGAATGAAATAATCCATGGATAAAAATAAATTGTAATCTGTAATCCAGTTAGAAAGTATGGTCTAGAAAAGTGTGATGTTAATTTAAAAATTTAAATAAATGTTATGTAAAGAAATTGAGGTTGTCCCCAATACTCCTTAAATATGGAAGGGATTTTGATGCATAACTCTCCTTCACCTTGAGGAGAACTACTTGCATCTTCTTCAAAAACTTTGGCCTGCAAACATTTGCATAGAAGAAGTTATTACATATACATATTCGAGCCCTTATAGTTTCTTAGAAGCTCATGCAAGAATGGGTAGCATCCTGACCAAATATGCATTGACGTTAAGGCCCTACTGGCCAACAAAACACAAAACAAGAAGTTCATAGTATTGAATCATAAGGTGATGAAAGATAGCTTATCTAGATATCATTATAAGATAAACAAAGGACGAGACAACTCTTAAGAAAGATCCAACAACAAAGACAATAGTTTAGCTTGAGCTTCACTTGGTTTCGAGAATAGTTTAATATTCTCTACTTAACAAGGCCAACCACATGAAGGTGGAATCTCATTTGGCCCCACCCCCCACAACATCACTCTAAATTACCCATTAACATCTAAAATTCATTCATTCATTCATCCATTTATGAAATATAACATTCAATCATTATAATCACATAACATTCAATAACACCTAAAACTAATTAACAATTGGAAATTCATCAATAATTCATCAACATTTAGTAGCACAAAATTACATTCATTAAGAAAACGTAAATATATTATCAAAAAAGGTTTATTGCAATATTTTCTTTTTTGGAGGTTTCTTGTTTATTGGTTTATGCATGAAAGTGCTAAGCGGATCATCAACGTCTTCATCATTCCCCTTCGATTCTTCTTGTGAACAAATTATATGCCTCCTCCTGTGTGACGTAAGATGTCATGCCCAAAACTAGGGCAAAACACAAAGATAGATTGTTTTTCTTAAAACACAAGTACATACAACTAACAATGGATGAGTTGAGGTAATGTGATTACATGGTGAAGTTAGCCTTCAAGTTGCAAGGTATATTCATAGATTGAATTAGGCTTACGTCACATACGGATGCAAAGTTTGAGCATCAACTTGATGTATGGGTTACATGAACTCTTGGGTCAGATTGAATTAACTATGGTTTTATGTTTAACCGCGTGTAGTATTGTGATGGTAGTTAAATTGATAAGATCATGTGTTGAATTAGGTTGACCTGGTAAATTACTTTAATCCATCTAAATCTAGTACCAATTACTCTTTCTCACTAACTACTAATTTGAATTTAATAATCAAAATCCAATCTAATTCCTAACCTACTAATATTAATTTTAATCAAATTCTCCCCTTTTACCAAAATTACTTGCAACCACAATCCATTAATCCCCTAATAGAAAATTCAATTAACCTCCAATAAAACAATTAAATTAACCTCTGGTAGAAAATTAAATTACGTCTAACCCTTTTGGACCCATGAGAAATATAATCCAATTAACATAATAACATTAAATCAACAACTAACTATACATTTAAATTATTCGAATAAATCTATTTCTCAAATAGGCTAAACTATTATTCTAATTAGGGCAATTAATAGAAGTATAAAATCATTAACATATAATCCATATCTATACATTTTACAAAAAAAACTAAAGCTATAATCTAGTAATTAACTACATCATTAATTAACAAATATATCTATAAAAAGAACTATACAATTTAAAATTAAACAACAATGTGATAAATCTTTTTAACTAACTTAAACTATCTTAACTAACCTAACTTACTAATATTAGTGATCCATTTTAAATAGTTAATCAATGGATAAAAATAAAATATTATTTAAAAAGGTTGATACATACTAAATAAATACTAAATAAATCTTAACATGCTAAAAAAAATCTATTAATACTAATCCTAATCAAACAACCTAACTAACCCTACTAACTAGCTTGCCTACCCTACCCCATCACCCATCACCCCTATTCCCAAGGCCCACTTGCCAAGTGGGTGGGGTGTGGGAAAACCCAAAATTCCCTAAAGGTGGCGTGAGTTTACATGAAGAAGAGCCTTTTGAAACAAGGCATTCCCTGGTTCCAAGGGAAGGTGGGGACCACCTCAAGGTCTCCCTTCCCAATGTGCAAATGCAAAGTCAACCCAAAGGAGCTAGAAGATTTTGAATGGAGTGGAAGGAGAATAGTCCTTGGAAAAGGAATTAAAATCCATGTCAACCTTCATCATGCGCATGGTGGTAAGGAGGTAAGAGTAAATAAAAAGTTTTATGGGGCCCACCAAAACTTCATGAAATCCCAAGAAGGAATTTCGCAGGGAAGGGTAAGTTTCAGTTTATTTTATTTAATTTCCCCTCAAACATTTAAACAGTCCCTTCCTGCACCAAAACCAAGAGGGTAAAAAGGTAAGGGGAAAAGGATATGAGTGGGGCCCATAGGGATGGGTGTAAGTATCATGCCTCCCCTATTAATTAAGCTATACATAAGCACCAGAGGGGTGATTAAAGGTGAAATTAAGGGGGTTTAGTGAGGGGAATATATAGAGAATATTCTCTATGTAAAGGGGGAATTAAATCCCTCCCCATACATTTTCCAGAGAGCATTTTTGCTCTAAATTCTAGAAAATGTCATGGTATAATTTGGTTTTAGCTTCCATCACATTGATATCATTGATTTTATTTTTGGAGTGGTTAATTGTTTGCATTTGATTTATTATTTGTGTAATACACTATACAACTAAAATTGAATATTAACAATAGTTGATTTTTTTTTACATTATTATACTAACTTGTTTGGTTTTTCTATGTGTATCAAGTTAATCTCTCCTCCTCAAGGATTGAGGTTGCAATGAAGATTCTAAGTAGAGTATTGATCCTAATGCAATAGAATTTAGATTTATAAAGGAATAATGAAGTGTATTTAACTTGAAAATTTAAAATCAAATACATTATAGAGATTACAAGATTCTTAAATCTACAAGATTTCTCATACCATGAAAACAATTACATAATGAATAAGAGATTTTCACATCTTTCTTAACAAAGCTTTCAAAATGGACATTACAACACTTAACCAGAATTGAGTCTCAATACAAGGAGTAACCATGCAACATTAAAGTTGCTCTCACACAACTACACCAAAATGGAGATTTCTCCCAAGCATTTTCCACAATCATCTTGACTTCAAAACCTGCAAATACATGAGGAGAACCATGAGAATCTCACAGCCCAACCAAGATCTCAAGGAGACCACCCCCAAGCTTGGAGAACCAAGTCTAAATAGGTAACACATCCAAATTCTCACAACCATCATATATGCACAACATAACAATTAACTCCCAACCAAGGCTTCACAAATGAGTTTTCCAAACCCAATGAAGTAGGGTGAAGGTGGGATTTTCCAAGGAGGAGAATTCCATTTCCTATTCAAAATTTTCAACAAGAGTTTTTCCATGCCTTTCCAAGGCTACATTAACATTCCTTCCATATACACATTTGGTCATTTCCTCTTCAAGGAAAAACCACATACATCTTCCATCCAATCTTCCCTTATCTCCCCAAAAATTAGGATCAAATACAATGGCATGCAAGGGCCCATACACCTTGCATTTTCTCCCTCTTCTCTCCATGAGAAGAGACTCTCACTACAATGGAGAGCCCAACTAACCCCTTCACCCAAGGCCACTTCTTCCCTTTCCAAGGGTGAGTAATGCCTTGAACACCCATGAACAACACTCCCAATCCAAAGAAACAAGAAATGATACAAAAATCCAAATGCATCCCCAACCCAACACACAATAACAAGATCTACATACAATAACACTATACAAGAGTTACATATATGAACTCCATACAAAATTTACATATATGAACACCATACAAGGTTTATATGTTCATAAAAACAATAACATACAAAGCTAAAATGCAAGAGTATTTCCCCATGGAAAGAATCCACCAACCTAATTAATCTGTGTTTAAAACAGATGCAGAGGGGCGGCTTTGGTGATGCAGGAGTGGCAGGTGGGTGTTCTCAACAGATGCAACAATCAAATCACAGAGGGCAGCACCATCAATAGCACTTTCATCATCAATGACAATAGCACCTTCAAAATGGGCGTCAGAAAACCTCATCAATAGGGAATAAGATTGACCTACCTACTACTTTTAGAGATATCTTTCAAACTACACCGATAGTATAGCCTACCAGGAAATTGCAGCATTTAGCAGCCTCACAGACTAAGGGCTTTACAAAGGCCATGTTTGCAAAAAAAATGTGGTGGGTAATAATGCCAGATCAATATTCCAGGGGAAAGCCATAGTGCAGCTAGCCAAGCTGTTTTTCCTAAATCCACAGTTTCATTTCTCCAACAAGAAACATCATGAAGGTTTTCACATGTTTGAAACTGGAGAGACATCATCTAAGGCCGCTCAACATCAACAACCGACTACAAAAAATCTACAGAACCTGAAAACAAGATTTGGGCGGGAAAAATTTCAAACCCATAAACCCTTTATTCTAAGAAAGCAAAGGGTTCCACACAAGTCTTGAGTCCTTTTGAAAGAAAAGCAGCCCATTTTTGACATTTGTGAAGGAACTCCACTAGGATCTCCGTCAAGCTCGAGGGAAGATTTTGTCAGGAATAATTAGGGTCTGAATGCAAATGAAAAACCTACATCATTACAGTTGGATAGATTTGCCCGAGCCCCCTTCATTCCAAACAAATCAAAGCAAGTCTGGCAAAAGAAGAATCGAGATACACCCCCAGATCCACTTATGGCTTTGATTACTCTTCTGGAAAAGCTGCTGTAGAACCACATTGGTACATTATGACACCTGGCCCTAATAGTTAAGCTATCCTACAATACCTTGCCATTTTTAGTTATTAAAGACTGGGCTATGAGCACGCTTCAAGGGATTAAAGAAATCTTCTATATAGACTCTGTAAGTCAATTTTTTGTTGTTATTTTCCATTCCAAAAGTGACAGAGATCGGGTGAATAAATATAAACATTGGTTCTGTATGGGGTTGGGTCTCTTCACAATGCCATGGATCCCTAATTTCAAACCAGAGCCCAATGTTTCTCATTTTTTCCCATATTGGATCTCTTTACCTCTATTGCCATTAGAATACAGAGAGCCAGAAATATTAGAACATATTGCGAATACTATGGGTATTTTTATTCAATGTGACTTTATCCCTTTAGAGGACCCTCATCGGGACATAAGAATTTGCATACTGATGGATACCCAACAAATCTTTAAATAGAAGAATGCAATAACATCTAAATGGGGAGTATGGGTTCAGAACATAAGGATAAATGACCCGACCATATTCCACTCATATCAGCACAAACTTGGTCATTTAAACTCTGAATGTCAGATGGGTCAAACAAGTAAAAACAATGTATGTGTAGATCATAGCTCTAACCCATTGGCATGTACACAACATATTAAAATAGAAAAATCTAGGGATCAAGCCACTAAGCCAACTAATCAAGAAATCAATACATATTCAGCAACACCAACTGTCTTCTTGGAACAGAACATGCAAGCAAGAATTTTGGTAATGTTCTAATATATGCTTGATTGTTTGACCTATCTAACCTAGGTGCATCAGTACAAATATAGAACCATGGGGATGCTAGAATTTAAACTTCCCCCGACCTCGTCTGCATTACATGCCTATGATGTTGTGCAACACCTAACACTCTGTGACTCCCCACTTTCCTAAACTCTACACAATGGGATACAAGCAGGGGATCTAGATAAAATCTTTCTAGATGGCATGATAATTGAAAGGGATAATGAGTTGATTGGAAAGATAGAAAATGGAAATATAATAGGAACAGATGACAGTAAAGAGGAATTTATTGACAAATCAGATCAAATGGGATTACCACTATATGTAGCAATAGATAACTCTATTATTGGTAACCAGTGGCTTCAAGATTATCTGACACATATCAATATTCCATTCACACACAGGGTGCGGGAACATAATGAAAAGGCATCCCTAGAGATGGAAGAGTTTCATTCGCTTACTGAATTTCTAAGCAGTCCTTGCCCAATAAATAATCAAAGTTTGGATGATGCATGTTCCTTCCCAGAAGCTACAATTTCGGAACAAGGTTTGGATATGGTCCCCTCTTTTGAAGAGGCAGAGTATAAACATGCTATGAATTCTGAAAATCTTACTAGCCCCATCACACATTGCGTCCTATCAATAGAAAAATCCCCTTCTAAATGTGTCTAGGCTTCAAAGACACCAAAATCAAGAGGATGAAAACATAAAAACATAAAAATTAAGGAAGAAATAGAAACTGGCATACAATCCAAATTGGACGACACTTTTGTGTCCATCAAGAGATTGACAAGGAGAACTAGAGGTTCTCCTTGTCCACAATGAAAATTGCATCTTGGAATGTCAGAGGCATTAATGCCTCTGACAAAAGAAATAGAATCAAACAATATATTGATTCTACACATGCTAATATTGTTCTACTTCAGGAAAAAAAGCTGTCCACAGAAAAATTTGTTAAAATAGTAGGGAAATGGACAACCTGGTCTTCCATCCATCAACAAGGAACAGGAGCATCTGGTGGCTTAGCTATCTTATGGAATTCCAGGACTGCCAAAGTTAAAAAGATCGGGTAGGACAATTAATGGCAATTGGTAGAAGTCACAAGTTTCAATTTATCATTTACTTTGTTTAATATTTATGGCCCTACATCTACTCAAGATAAGAAAAAATTATGGGATTGTTTAACATATCATATTCATAATCTCATAGATCAGAAGGTAATACTAGGAGGTGACTTCAACACTATATTGGACATCTCAGAAATAATAGGGGGTATATGTCCACCTCAAAGAACCATTCAGGACTTCTCTTCATTACTAACAGATAATAATCTGATGGATGTGGTGCCATCTGTTGGTACATTTACCTGGACAAATAAGCGAGCAAATTTTTCTCAAATTGCTAGCTGTTTGGATAGGTTTTTAGTATCACAAGAATGGAAGCTCATAAATGTCCATTTCCAATCAGACATCCCCCCTCTTCCAGGATCTGATCATTTTCCTATATTACTATGCATAGACAATGCAAGAGCTCTGTATGGTCACAAGCCATCATTCAAATTTGAAAAAATGTGGTTTAAGCACCCACATTTTTTTCCCCTAATTAAACAATGGTGGGTTAGCTCACCATATGTGGTGGGAACTAAAATGCACCAGCTGGAAATGAAATTGAAACATGTAAAAAGTTGCATTAAAAAATGGAATGAAGTAGTGTTTAAAAACATATTTCAACAAAAAGACTTGGTTAAAGAACAATTGTCACAATTACATGAGCATACCATACATCATGGAATGGACAATTGCACATATAATAAATAGAAAGTTCTACAAGAGGAATGGGAAGAGTTGTGCTCTCGGGAGGAAGAATACTGGAGACAAAAATCCCAGTAATTATGGCTTAGAGAAGGAGACAAGAATACTAAATTTTTCCATGCCTCAGCTAAACAAAAAAAGGAAAATAGCACAATCTTTTCTATAACTAAACTGTCATCGGGAAAGACATTAACAAATGCACAAGAAATCCAACATGAAGGAGTAAATTTTTTAAAAAATCTACTTGCCCCAGCTCAAGCCACTTCCCCATCCCAAGACCAACTTGATGAAATTTTGGCCGCTATCCCATGCAAAGTTACACACCAAGATAACCTTATTCTCATGGCCCCTTTCACTATCAATGAAATCAAACAAGTAGTGTTTTCACTCCCATCAGATAAAGGCCTGGGGCCAAATGTCTATACTCCACTCTTCTTTCAATCTTGCTGGGAGGTGGTTGGAGGGGAGCTACTGGCAGCAGTGGAAGAATCAAGGAAAATTAAATCAATGCTAAAATATTTCAATACTACCAATATTGCTATCATACCTAAAGTGAAAGATCCAAAATCATTTGCAGATTTTTGACCAATATCACTTTGCAACACAGTATACAAAATCATCACTAAA
>MU223105.1:621575-635049 GCA_018584345.1 Thuja plicata
TTTCAATACTACCAATATTGCTATCATACCTAAAGTGAAAGATCCAAAATCATTTGCAGATTTTTGACCAATATCACTTTGCAACACAGTATACAAAATCATCACTAAAGCAATATATATGAGGATATAGAATCTCATTCCTTCAATTATTTCTCAAGAACAGGGAGGTTTTTGTCCCAAGTCAAGAAACCATGGAAGGAGCACTAGTTACTCATGAAGCACTTCACTCTATTCAGGAGGACCAGACATCTAATTTTCTCATCAAGCTAGATATGATGAAAGCATATGAAAAAGTAAACTGGGATTTCCTTTTTCATGTCCTCAAATTTGGCTTCTCACAGCAGTGGTGTAAATGGATACGTGCATGTATCTCAGGGGCCTGCTTCTCGGTGATCATAAATGGGAGCCCGGCTAGATTTTTTTCCTCCAATCAGGGAATCAGACAAGGAGATCCAATATCTTCCATCCTTTTCATACTAATGGTAGAGGCATTAAGTAGAACAATTAAGAAAGAACATACAATGGGCCTTTGGAGTGGAGTAAAAATTGGGGGTACAGATATTTCAGTCACCCACTCCCTGTTTGCAGATGACACATTGCTCTTTGGAAAATCAGAAGTTAAGGAAGCAAAAAGAATAAAGCATGTCCCAGACCTATATTCAATAGTATCTGGACAGCAGATTAATGCACAAAAGTCACAAATTTTCCTATTCAACACTAGTCAACTCATCTCTACCAAAATTGTTCAAGTGCTAGACTTTGTAGTTGACATCTTGCCTTCAACCTATCTTGGTATTCCTCTTTTTGTTGGAACAAACAAAAAAACCTATTGGTCATCTGTTATCGAAAGAATTAAGACCAAAACATTGGCATGGAAAGCCAGATGGATTTCCTTATCAGGCCAAATATTACTTGTGAAATATGTACTTTCAACAATCCCAAATTATTACTTAGCTGTCTTAAAAGCCCCATCATCAGTAATACAACAAATTCAAAAATTAATCAAAGGTTTCCTTTGGAAAAAAAACATGGATGGGGAGAAAAAAATGCCCCTAATCTCACTCAAAGATATGGAAAAAGGCTCAAAATTTGGAGGGGCAGGAGTTCATGATCTAACAATCCGTAATAAGGCATTTATAGGGAAATTAGTCTGGCAGATGTACACAAAACTGCATAATAAATGGTGTTAGATCATGCAGCAAAAATACCTGGATACTGATAATCCAATATGAATCCTTACCAACGGGTCAGTGATTTGGAATTTCATGATGTCCTCAAGACAAATAATTCACAACTATGTCACATGGGAAGTCAACAATGGTGCAAGTGTCAAATTCTAGAGGGACTCTTGGAATGACCTTCCTATTCTCCTAACACCAACTGTCCCCCAATAAATTATCAATGCAATAGAAAATGAATGGGGAAAATGCATTATAGATTTTGTACTAGCTGTCAATTTTCTCTCAGGAAAAGTACAATGGAAAGATCCAGATGGACTACATCTTTCAAGACATAACACTGAACTACTTCACAAAATCCTCACAGAAAGACAAGTATATTGTTTGAAGAAGGAAGACAAATTAATATGGGCACTAGCAAAGGATGGTAAATATTCTATTAGAGAGGGCTATAAAATTCTACAATAGGTGGAATTGCAATGCATTCCATCGCGATGTTACCACTTTTGCTGGAATCAAGTCACTCTGCCAAAAGCAAGATGCTTTTCATGGCTTGCGTTGAACAACAGGATACTTACAAGTGATAGATTAGAAAAATTTCACATTACTCAAGAATTTCTATGTCATCTATGCAAAGATAAAATTGAGACAGCTGATCACTTATTATTGCAATGCACTTTTGCACAGAAGTGTTGGTTATTTGTCCTCAACAAACTTGGGTATCAGACACCACTACCAATTAAATTATGGGATCTTTTTGAATCTTGGCCATAATTACATCAAAATTCACTTCTCGCAAACATTTGGACATGTGCCCCTTCTCTAATAATTTGGTCCATATGGTGTGAACGTAATAAAAGGATATTTAGAAATGAAACATCAAGCCTGGAAATAGTTTTGGAAACAATTGAAAAGTCAATATCCGAGGTTATGAATGCAAGCCTATATAGATGTGGTTATAATCTCGTATTAACAGCATGGGACACCTTAGTTCTGAGAAATTGGGACAAAATTAGTATCCCCATGGGTTGGGCAAATCTAAAAAAGACATCTGGTCAGGTAGACAGATCAATTATCTGATGGCAACACCCAATGCTCCACAACATGAAATTGAATTTTGATGGTGCCTCTCAAGGAAATCATGGGAAATCAGGAGCAGGGGCATGTCTCAGAGATTATAAGAGAAATATTATAGCATGTATAGCTTCCCAATTACCAGTTGGTACAAATAATTTTGCAAAAGCTCTTGCAATGTTAGCAGGACTCATATTGGCAAAATAGTGTGGGATAAAGAACTTACATATAGAAGGAGATTCGCAGGTGATAATTAATGCATGTGCCAAAAGGGACTCAATAAATTGGAAATTAAAATATATTTTAACACAAATTTGGCGCTTGTTAGACAACTTTTCCAATTTAACAATCTCACACACATTGAGGGAAGGAAACAAAGTAGCGGATCTTCTCTCAAATATGGGCTGCGATGGCATACAAATATTAGAAACAAATGTTAACAACATTGCAAAAAATTGGCCTGATGTGATAAAGGTGGTGAACAAAGATAAAACATTTATCTAAATACATATTTATTAAATTGAGAATGATGAACAACTAAGACAAAAAGGGATATCAGTGAAAGGTTGTAATCAGAGAGCAAGTACGGGGAATACATGCAAATTTATGAAGTCACAATTAATTACATTCAAGACCCTTTAGAAATTCACATGTGGGCAGAGGAAAGTATAGAGATCAAGTGGTATGAATTAAAATTAGAGCTGGTCCACTAAAGTACACCATATTGATGATTAAACAGAGAGGAGATCGAAGCATCAAAGCTCCAAAGTGTTTAAAGGGATGTGTGGTTTATTGATAGGAATAGTGATGATATTCCACACGTATTTGGGGGTTTGCATATCATATATTGGAACAACATATCTTAACACTCCTAAATGAACATTATACAAACTCTAAAATTTGAGGTGAGGTATGCAAAGAAAATTAACACATTATGAAATAGTCATGTCAAGGATTTGAAGATATTAATAGGCATCCCTGAGTTCAATAAAAATTAATGATTAAACAAAAAGGTGGGAGATTTCCAAACTTTTCACATGGTTGAAGTACGCATGCTTAGATCATATTAACAGGAAATTTGGTAAAGCTCACACGCAATGCTAATACGGACATTCTCTTGCTCCTAAATACACTAGTAAATTACCCATTTGGTCCAGAACACAGCAAAGATTGAGGTGTTATGGCGCTACAAAGTTTGGAGTGTAGTGTATGTGGCCAATGCAGGAGTCTACACGCAGAACTAATTCCCAAGAACTATAGAATTTTCATTCCTTCTTCAGATGAAGAACAAGCTCTCCCAGCCCATATTGCAGATGAAATACTTGAAGGTATGTTTATTCTACATTCTGCAAACATTAGGGAGGTAATTAAAAGTGTTATTGGCCATGAAAATATGGAACCGTGGACCAAGCAATTACTATACCCTTCACAACTAGTTTCTATTTTCTTTTCAAATGCCATGGACCTAATGCAATCAGCTGATTTACTGGAAGGATTAGCCCAAAATGTCATGGTTCCCAAATATTGGGATGAAAATAAATTACAGAGAGCCATGCAAAAGTATAATTTATGGAATGGGAAAGCTCTGATAGGAGGTCTATTCACAAGGCACTCACTATTATCTAATCATGCTGCCATGGTTACATATGATACAATAAAAAGGTCGTTGGAAGAATTGAGCAGCTACCAAATTAAGGATGCATTGCAAGTAGTGGGCCACACATTGGGTATGGCTTGGGAAGAACATATTTGCAAAAAAGTGGAAGTGTTGCTTCTTTTTCTTGATAGGATCAACCTTGCACAAGTTCCACTTGATCGCTCAACATTAACTTCTCCAAACTTGGGATGCGAAAGTCATTGGCCCCAACCCATGGTTGAATAGCCACATGAATTATGGTCGGCAAGCACTCAAGCTTCGGAATGGTCTAGTTTTCAAGGTCAGAATATGGATGGATGGGTTGGTTCTCAGCATCACAACCAAGCTTTGGGTTGGGATGGTCCGCAAACTCACAATGAAGATGGCTGGGGATGGTCACCGCGCACTCAACCAGAACTCTCTCCCTGCGATTTCGATCCTATGGAGGAGTAATTAAAGGGACAACAAAATTTTTGGCTTGTTTTTTGGCACAAATTTTGTATGCAATTGCACAAGCATCTACAAACCATAAATTTTTTGGTACCCCTGTTACTGCTAATGGCTCCTCTACAACTAGGGTTCCACTTGCACGATGATGTTTGAAATTCACATCTGTATAACAGATTTTGGTGGGATCTTTTTCATCGGTATTTTGGATTGTACTTTGGTGGCATGTGGACTAAATATTCAACTTGCAAAACTTTAGGTTCCCAGCCTGATTAGAGATAGTTAAAGGATGTGAATGTTAGATGTATTTTGAGGGACTAGTTTTGCAATATCCACAATGTAAATGTGAAGTTGTTATAAGCTGTTGAGCAAGTCTAGTGGATTCGAGATAGGAGACAATTGTATAAAATAAATATATGTAATAGTTAGGTTTCTTACCTCATTATAATATTGTATTGAGTAATGAAGTCAGGTTTTCTTACTGGCTCTTTCCCAACTGAGCTCTTGAACCAGTTTTTATTAATATAAATATATTAGTGGTATACCCACTTTTTCTTTAAAAAAAAAAAGAATCCACCAACCTTGGTCCAAGAAAAATGGCAAGAATCTAGTTGAGAAGAATCCCTTATCCTTCCTTTTTTCTTCCTCCAACCCTAATTGTCTCTAAAATTAGAGAGTGGGTGAACACCCACTAAGTTTCTCCAAACCCTCTAAAAGACCCCCAGAAGTGTACTCAAGACCTAGAAATTAACAAGACATGCCCTCTAGTCCTTTGGTCTTACCTCTTGTCTCCCCTCTTAATTGAGAGTTTAGTAAGGAGTGTGGGACAAGTTAGATACATGAGGTCATCTCCATTTTCGCCACTTTTGAAAAGTAGGCATTTTGGAGGGCCATAATGGTGATATCGTCTTTCCCATAGGTAAAAACTAGCCCCCAACCCAAGGTAACCCCCTAGGGTTAACTAATTTTGGCCAAAAATACACTCTAGGGTCACTTTTGACCCCTCCAAAGTACCCCTAAAGTTCAAATCCGAGTTCCAACTTGATGTGATTTGTACAAGACATCTATATGCAAGTGGGATTAATATATCAGCCTATAAGGTTTGGTGATTCTTTCCCAAGCCCTAATTTGACATGTCACCATCCACATGGACAATATAAGTGTCAAGTGACACCAAAAAAAATACACATCACATTCACAATGACATGTCCAAACAACAACATGAATTTAAACTATTAACACACATTCAGATTACGGTTACAACAATGGTCACATTACAACGAGGTTTCAACCCCTTATTGGATTAAACCTTGGCTTACTCAATTCACATGTGTTTAGCCTTGATTCTCCAAATAATTCCATGGTTCTCTTTCCTACACACTACACTCGAGCATCAACAGTCCAAGATAATAAAATCACATGCAATATATATATATATATATTAATTTCATACTTAGCAACATTAATCAATAAGAAGAATTAAATTCCTAATTACAATTTTCATACAAAAATGTTTAAAACATAATAATTTCATAATCATCATGACCTAACATCCATGAAATAATCAAGTCTAATCATGATCTGATCTTCTCATCAATACACTTATCTAAACATATATAATCAAAATCAACCACATGTTCTAGGTCTAATCCATATCAAAATGTAATCCATACAATATAATCATCATCATAAACATAATATCTTGAGTCTCTGTCAGGATAATCAAAAAGTGTATCAATGTATCAAAATAAGTGTATCAATTGAGCTATGATGGGTTGGGATGAGACCTCACATAAGAGGACACTGGTGCGCCAAAGGGGGGTCCACTAAAATAACAACTAAATGGGTTAGATGCACAAAATTTTATATTAGTTTTACAAGTATTTCATTAATTAAAAGAAGATAACAACCGATCAAAAAAATTAAAATAACATAACAAAGATTTTCTTTACCTGACAATGCCACATTATCTGGAATATGGTGAACACTTGGATCATCCTCCACTCATTCACCATGATGTTCTGCATGCTCTAAAATGTACACAAGAAAGGTTACACCAATTTTAATTTAAAATTTTAACTTGTATTAAAAATTACATATTTGATGTTCAATAGCAAATGATTACCTCCATCATGGTGATTCCCATTAGGGTCTTCATCATGTGGAGATTTTTTGCTAGGATTAGAAGGCTGCATTGCAATGTCATGCGCTAAAGGGGTTAAATAAACATCAAATAGATTATCGTTCAATTATTCGATTTGGAATAATTTTCATTTGGCCTACTTACCTATGTGAACTAATGCAGGAGACTTTTGGCTTTCTCTTTGGCGTTCGTCCACGACTTTATATCCTTCCTTTAAGCCAATATTTTTTTCTTCTTCTATGGGCGCTACATTAAAATCCAAGCCCTGCATTTTTGGCTTAATATCGTCAATTCTGCAGGTATTTTTGATTAAACAAAATTGTTTGCAATTTATAAAAAATTTGATTCAAAATTTTATTTACTGCTACTTACAATTCTTGCTTGAAGTTTTAGATAACCACCAGAGCCAAGTTTGTGTTGGCCAATCTTTTCTATTTTGGCCTTTGTAGCCTTTGACATGTCTTGCAGCCTATGAAAAGTTCAAAATATTTTAGATTATATAAATATAAATATCACTAATTAGTGCATAATTATGTTATACTTAATACTATCGCATACCTTCTATTATCGTTTACTGGTGCAATTCCTCTTTGGCTTTGTGCTTTATCCTTTGCATCCAAAGTGAATTCCCTCCACACCTTATCTGGAATCACAACAGGACGCTCGTACTTTGGGTTGCTCACTAGATTCCTTCTGTATGCATCCCTCACAGTCTTTAGATGTTTGCAAGCTCTCTGAAGAACATTTTTGTGGTAAAAAATGTTACTTCCAAATAGCTCCTCTAAATATTTTATGAGCTCATCTTTTAATTTTTTATCTTGTAAATTCCACCTTTTAAGAAAAAAGAAAGTTGTTAGCTAAAAAAATTAACTGAAGTTGCATACCTTGAATATAGTACAATAAATAGATGAAAGGAAAAATATTCTAGCAATTATATGAAATCAAAGAAGTGGGATAGGGTTATTTAACATATGATGCTCCACCTTGTACGTATGGTGGGCCTGAATAGCGACAATGTCATCTCATAAATCTTTTCATAAAAAAACATCGTTCCATGCAAACACATCATGGGATCATCAATCCAAAACGAGTTATGAACAAGTAAATTAAAATTAGAATATAAATAATAATAATTTTAAAGCACCTAGAAGCTTAGGTAATTTTAAGGGAATCATATCTTCATCTATCAACAACAATGACGTCTGCAATTTTCCCCTACTAGCAACACGGGTAGATCTAGGAAATGTCACTGAATTATCACCAATACTGGTCTTTGTAACCGGAGGAGGTGTAACTTGTTCTGCACAAAATTATTCCACTATGAAATGCATCCAAGATTAAAGTAAAAATCAAACCATAACTAACACATAATTGAATATAGCAAAACAAGGACCTACCAGGTATAGACCGTGCAAATGTGGATGTTTGCATGCTCCTTGTTGCTGACATTGAACTCGGCAATGATGTCCTCATAGGAGGAGGGATCTAGAGTACATCATGATTACCTAAATGTATAGTTTGAAGTGAGGAGTCAAGATATATATATGAGTTTGAATAAAAAAACTAGTAAATCTAATGAAAAATGTAGATTTCTAATCAGCAAGACTAATGAAGTTTGTAACTTGTTAACTTAAGGATTATTTTACCTATGGGATTTGTACTAGTACTAGCCTCACTGTGATGTCCATGAGGATTTTCTTGAGCAGTAAAAAAATTCTGTAAGAACACATGCATATTTTAGTACATGACATAAAAGAGTATAAAATATATAACTTTATTGAACTTTTGTTATAACTAAAAATTAATTACTATTTACTTCCAAATTACATGCTTGTCACACCAATAAATCATGCCTCGCCATCAATTCCTCACTTGGATCTGGATCGAGCAAAATGCCAATAATTTTTGAAATGACTTTTTCTAATTGCTTCTTGACCAGATAGACAGGGTTATAGACATCTGGGATGGTGTCATCCATATCTGGCACTATTGTAGGTGTTGCTATAGGCACTTTTCCCTTTCCTTGAACATCAATTTATGATAGGAATATTAGTAAAACTATGAGATAACTCCAAAACCCTAACAAAAAGAACATAATAATGTAACATTTTTCTTTTATATTATTAATTTGTACAATTACAATAAGGTTTACCTTTGTTGAAGAATGGGTGGGAGTAGAATCCCCACCTCTGTCATCACGTGGTGGATCCATGTCATCCTATAACAAAAATTAAATATAAATTGGTATTGGAGTCAGAAATTGGAGGTTATTTTAAATGGTATATAGTACTTACCACCCTCATGATAGTGTCATTTTTTGTATTTATGCAATTCAACTAGTAATCTATTTGCAGTTCTTTTCCTGCACTTATTAATTTTATCACACATACAAAAACACGATTCCCCTCATGTGCCTCCAATATGCAATTGGGACTCTTATTAGTTGACCCAGGTCGCATACTATTTATAAAAAATGCAATATTACCTGTTGATTTTGGCCTTCCGTCAATGTACATAGCAAATCCTTTACTTTGATCCTTTTCTTTCCATTGTATATAATTCACTGACAATGCATACCTACACATACTTTTTTTATATCGAACAATCCGCATCCAATGATTATAATTGTAATAAGGTCCGACAAACTCCGTCAATTCAACAACTTTGTTGTAACATACCTTTATGTCATCTATGGAAAATAGGCCCAAACCATATAATGGCGATGGAGATATATGATATATCCTCTCATTAACACAAAAATTAGTGTTAATTGGAGGTAGTTCCTTGGGTACACATTCTTTTAGAAGATGTGTGTACCTCAAGGGCACCTCAATGTCATCTATGGTCTCATCGTTATAAGAACATGACCCCCTTTAGCAAGGAAAAATTGCATGCATTTATTGAATTTTCTTCTATTCTTTTGACCTGTGGTTGATTTCCCAATTTTAGGCCTACTACATGTCTCACTTTCATCTTCTATTCCCATATTTCCTTGACTCGAGGAAGATAGGCCTGACAAATACATATTAGGTAGTTCCTGCAGTCCATCAAATGACAGATATAGTTGGTAAGGAGCTAGATATTTTGCTAAATGAGGGTAATGTTGATGTAATCTATAGGGTGTATTGACTTATACCTATTGATCCATGTCACTATGCAGGATCCTCGGATAAGGGGTTAAATTTCCTGCATCAACAAAATGAGCATCATAAGCAATACATTGGTAATTTGTTAAACAATAAATATATTAAATATACGAGTAATAACTGAAACACAAGTATCATAAATTGCATATGTTGTAAACATTAGAAATGAACACATTAATTTAATTGTACCCTCTGTTAACAATAAGGAAATTATGACTAAAATAGGTGAAAAAGATGACATATATGACATACCTTAACATTCGTAACATTGCTACGTTGGATAAACAATTCAAAATATTGAAGTTAACCAACAAAAATACATCGAACAAAAGAGTTGTTTGGGAGCCTTCATATAGGGGCTCGCATGCCTTCTCAAGTATAGGTAAATCAAGGCCATTTTCATCATCGTTATCAGCTGCGCAAGTACTATCATCTTCAATCGTATTCTCTGGCACATGATTAGCTGCAAAAATACCATCATCTTCAATTGTGTTGATATTAAGCTAAGGTATTAATCTTGGTTTTGTTCTTTTTGATGGACTTCATAGAATTCGAGATATGGTTGTCAATATTTGAAAATTTTCTCTTGGTTTCTTATGCTTAGACTGAGAAACATGGAACATGGCAAAATTAGGTGATGACTAAACCCTACTATTTCATCTCTCTTTTTTGTAATTAAAAATATTTATACTTAATAATAAAATATTAGAAAATTGTTCTTTTGTTAATTTGAAGATAATTTCTACAATTTTGTATATGCACAAGTGACAAACATGCAAATTTGACCAAGCAATATTACTTGGAGCTTGACCCAGAAACAAATGGACTTGTAATGATTTTATCGCAATAGTACACCTGTTGTCATGTAAGCTCCAAGTAGTGCTTAGGCAAATCTACATATTCATCACCTGTGCAAATTCAAGAAAATTGCAAAAAAATTAATTGCCTTACCCAGATGTCTATGACTAAGAAGCAACATGAAATACCCTTTATGCTGACACCCAAAGATGCATATCAAAATGTGTATCCTTTCCTTCTTTGTCAACATCAAATTGTGTAACAATTGCAATCTAATTAATTCACATAGATCAAAATTCGTACCATTTTTCATCATTTGATGTGCAACATATACTACAATAGTAGTACCTTCCCTGTTTTGGAAATAATATCAAAAGCTACATACCTTACTGTTGGGTTAGTGATTGTGTCAATAAACAATGTTTTCTGATCTCCTGCCACCTCAATTAAATCTCCAACTTCCTTTTTCTTGACCGATTTCATAATTAGTATAGAATCGAATGAACGAAGATTTTTCACTACTTTGATTGCATCTTTAGATATTTGATAGGGCATGTCTAGCTAGATGTAATCATCATGTATTCTGATAACATAGGATCATATCGTGTTCTGATAACAACATATCATGTTCTGATAACAACACCATCTTATTTGGCAAGGAAAAAAAATCTTCTTTATAGCTCCCCCTAAGCCAACACATTCTAAACTAGTTTTCAAAGAGATTTTCTATGCCAGAGATAGATGTAATCGCAATGTTTCATGTATCTTATTCTTCTTTCTTCTTCCATATTTTGGTCATTTCCTATCTTACTTATTCTATGTCAATATTTCTTTCTGTTGTAACATGATTATAATTTCCTCTTCTACAATATTTGACAATGTGTCCATAAGTTTTACGTGGAAGTCTCCATGTGTAATGTGTGCTTTAGTGGTCAAGATTATTAGTTGATCTATGCCACAATGCAAAACAACGTTCCCAAATTTATATCAAATGGCTCTAGTATATTAGTAAGAACTAAAACATAAATAGTAAGAATAAAACAAACCTGAACGGGGCTATAATGTGATGAACTCGGATGAAACATTTATGGTAATCATAATTGAATTTGAATTGACAAGACTCAAAACTCAAAAATTAATCCATACCTTTTAGACTCTTGAGTTCAATCCCAGATGTTGAGGAAGTCACTAATGGTGGATGCACACCAGCTCACATTAAGGTAAAGCTTGCAAAATTTAAACTAAAAGAAAAATTAAGAGTAAGATGCCAAAGGATTTAAAACCAACTATTTGTGACTCTTCAAGTGGAAAGGAAATTAATGTTATAGGAAGATTTGATATGTTACATATACAACTAGGATGAAAGGAAATTAGAATAATATGACACCTTTTTCCTTTATATAGCTTATTATTATAAAATATTTGTTGTACATATCCTATCACATTCTTCTCTTGCACAAGTTATTTAATTGCAAATGATTTTAAAACATAACACTTTCCATAATTATCAAGGTTACTAGGAGATAGGGGTACTTAAAGACTCTATAGATTGGTAACAGTACTAGTACATTTAATTTTTAAAAATAGGAGATGGGGGCACTTGGAGATACCATTTAAAAAAAATCTAGTCTAATGAATTTCCAGAAAATATCATGATAGAACAGTGGTAAATTTTAACATTAAATTTGAAGCTTAAATACACAAATGTCAAATGCTATTGTGTCAAAGAGTTAGAGTTCAAAACTCACACTACATATTTCATATTAGATTATAATTACATTTTGAAACTAAAAATAATGATAGTTTGATGTTGATACACATGCCAAAGGATATGAGATGCACAATTATGAGAAATTTTGTTTTGTTCTTCCAAGAGTGGAGAAGGCTTGATGGAGGTGTCCCTATAAGATATTTGAGAATGCTGGAGATAGTCAATCACTTCCATTATTTCCAACAGTTGAATTGATGCTACAAAATATCTATTATTACCATTTTGGCAATCTCTTAAAAAGAACAATGGTTAGTACATCATGACGCGACAAAAAAAGAAAATTGTACATCATTGATAAGTCTTTCTAGAGAGGCAATTGAGAAGATTGATCAGAAGACTATAGTGGATATCATTATCATTAATAATAGATAACTACTAATGGTTTTGCAAGGGTGAAGATAGAGGATAAGAACCATAATTTATGATGATATAAAACTCATCATCAAACTACATAACCTAATTCAAAGTAGCATTGAGATTATTGTCCATTGATTTGGCTTAGAAGCTATAAAAAAACCTTCATTTATAATAAATGTGAAACAATCTGATGAAAAATCTGGAATGAATAGCTTCATATGTAAAAAATGATTCACCAATGACCAAACTATGCCTAAATCTTCACACTTCAACTATATGATACAATCATCATATTTTCAGAAATACTTTTCATCAAACATTTTATCTGTATAGTCTACACCTCTATTTCCTAAGGAAATTGTCAAATGGTTCACATATATTGTCCATACTTTCATATTTTGCATATATGTCTCTATTGAAAGCTCTCATTGTAGAGCCTGGTTTTACAACCACAAAACTGCATTTGCTTGTAACTTAATATATCCTTTTAAAAGATATACTATGTTTATCTTACACTCATCACTTTTAAGAAGACCAAATACCTTTTTGACAATTTTTGGCTCAAGTTCATGCATTCTATTGATACTTTCATATTTGCATATATGTCTTCAACTTCTAAAAAAATTAGTTCAAACAGTTTCAAAACATCTTTGGTAATGGTTGTAAAGAGTTCATAGATCATTCTACTCTTATTTGGATGTTAATGTTTCCACTCTCACTTTATGGAGCCTTTTCGATAGTTGCAGATGTGTATATCATTCACACCAGACTAAAATACTTTGAAACATTCTGTCTAGATACCTCACATTCTACATGCATTATTCAATCTGAAATTTCTATTAATTCATGTTGAAATATCTATCATTTTTAACAGAAATGTGAACTATAAGAAAATTTCAATTGTTTTAAATCTTCTTTGAGATC
>MU223105.1:652008-675293 GCA_018584345.1 Thuja plicata
TGTGTTATTGTCTTAGGCAGTTCAGAATAGTTCTGGGTAGTAGATCTGGGTAATAATTCGAGGCTTTGTCCTACAGAATATTGTAAGGGAATGCCCATGTGGCTTTGCATATTGTAATTCTGAAAGTTTGTAATTCCACATTTGTGGAGATAATAAGAAGCCAATTTTCTGTTCTTGCATATTGTGGTTGTTTCTCTATTTATGTTATGTGTTTGTGGTATTAAGGGGAGCACCCTTCATCAGATCTGTAGTACCTTCACTTGTTTAGTTAGATGTTGATTGATTTCATTTAGATTTGTAATTCTTCCTTTAGATGTGTCAGATGTATTACTAGATCCAAATCTAAATGAATCAAATAAATTAGGTATCTCTTCTTCACGATAGTCAGAATCATTATAGCGAGATGCCACGAATTTTCTTTCAACCAATAGCTCTTTCATTTTGTTTCTTGACTCTTTGTATTTCTCAAAGAAAATCTGTGTCTATAACTTCTCATTCTCAATGTTTTTATCAATATTATACCTTTCCATTGTATGATCTTTTCTCTCAAGTGATTTAAAATTTTCCAAATAAGAGATCTAGCTCTGATACTAATTGTTGGAATAATGGAAGGGTGTGTACTGAGAGGGGAGGGGTGAATCCATACCCTTAAAATTTTTTATCAATTAACCTTATTACTCATTGCTTGTATAACCGACCATTGTTTCTTTACTTCCTCATGCATGTAATATCATAGCATAAATGTAAATGTGTGTAAACAAACATTGAAACCTTCATGAAACTCATATACTCATGACACAAGTATTTGGTAACATAGAAACCCTTGTTGGAAGGTAAAAACTACGGTGGGGATGAAACCCACAAAGCTTCACTATCTGCAGAATGGAAGGTGCATGTTAGGGCTACAATTTTTTATCACTTTTGATGATCTTACCCTGTTAGGAGTAACATTTCAAACTTGTTAGGTCTACTTGGTTAAGAGATTTCAGAAACACAATGTATGTGTGCACTTGGTTAAGAGATTTTCATAAAGACTGTTAAGTCCACCTTCTTGAAGGATTGTTTCTATTTTCTACAATTTTTAGAGAGTAGACAAAAATATAGATGACTTGATAGCTTGAAATCTTAATTTTTTATTAAAGATACATTAAGTTCACAAAATATATGTATCACCTATTATGATGGATAATACCTCTATTCTGCTCGGTAGCCTTGAATCTAGTTCTTCATAACTAAATTATTATTTATCTGTTCTCTTGCATGAAAACCTCTATCTAATTCATAGATGTCTTTGTGTGGCTACAATCATCTTGTTCTTTATTGAATATACATATATATATACAATTCATTGACCTAATTAGGTTTCACGCTTTTCTTGAATAACTCTAAGATCAAAGGTTTACAACTTGACCTTGATCTCCTAGTTTGCATCAATACAATTAGTTAAACTAATTAAATCCATCAATTATGATTTTCTTGATCCACGAGAAATGGTTTTCCACCTAAGAAAAATCTATTTTAAAGACTAAAGTGCTTTAGCTGACGTGTAGCTCAGATCCACTTTTCTCGGTGTTAAAATTGTCTCTCAGTTAGACTAGTGCTCAGTGATGTCTCTACTCGGTTATGTCCCTGTATAGTGATGCTTGGTTATGTCTCTATAGAATTATGCTCAGTTATGTCTTTTTTCATTTGATATACTACTCGGTTATCAAAACATGTCAGTGACCACTGTGCTCAATGAACACTGCGCTCGGTGATCATTGTCATTCGATGAATGGTGATCGACCAAAAATGTCCGCTTGAATACTAATGAAAAATTCTGATCCTTTAAGGATTATCAAAAAGATTTTTTGATAGTAAAGATTTAAAAATCCAAAAGAAAAAAATTAATGTCATAATGGATGAAATAGAGAAGATAAACTTGGGAAATGAGGAATCTCCAAAAGAAATATTTGTGGGTAAAAGTTTAACCACCAAGATCAGAATATACATCATCAAACTATTGAGAAAGTATAGACATGTATTTTCTTGGTCCTACAATGATCTTAAGGCCTACCAAGAAGATCTCTTTCAGCATGAGATACCTTTAAAGCCACATGCCAAAGCATTCAGGCAAAGGAAGAGACCAATAAACCCTACCTTAGCTTCCAAGATGAAAGAGGAATTAATCAAGATGAGGGATGCTGGCATAATAAAACCAATTAGATACTCAAAATGGGTTTCTAACCTAGTTCCTATCAGGAAAAATAATGGTGATATCATACTTTGTGTAGAATTTAGAAATCTAAACATATGATCATTAAAGGAAAATCATGCATTGCCAAACATGGAAGCATTATTTTAGAAGGTCACAGGAAATGAGTTGTTATCAATGATGGATGGGTTCTCAGGATATAACTAGGTGAAAGTAAAAGAAGAGGAACAATATAAAATATAATTTACTACACCTTGGGGTACCTATGTGTATGCCAGAATGCCTTTTGGACTCACTAATGCAGTGGCTACTTTCCAAAGAGCAATGGATGTTTCCTTTGAAGATTTTATAGATATAATTATGGTGGTATATTAGGATGACCTAACTTCTTACTTCAACATGGAATAATATCATTGCAATCATTTGGATCAAATCTTTCAAAGGGCCCTTGAATATGGAATATCATTGAACCCAAGGAAATGTCATTTTATAGTTACTGAAGGAAAAATGTTAGGACATATTGTATCCAAATATGGAGTAAAAATAGATCCTAAAAGGATTGCATCCATAGATAAAATTGAGGTCCCTAAGAATGTCAAAGGGATCCAATCTTTCTTTAGACAAATAATCTTTGTGAGAAGGTTTCTACCAAATTTTTCAGATATGATTAAACCATTTAGATCTGCCGAGTTTACTAAATTTCATGAGAAATATGGAATAAAGATTTCTTATTCATCCCCTTATCATCCATAAGGAAATGGAAAAGAAGAACCTAATAACAAAAATATAATGAAAATTATCAAAAGACTGTTGAGCAACAACAAGAGAGCATGGGATTCAAAATTACCACTTGCACTTTGGGAAGACAAAATTACAATCAAGAAATCTACTGGATATGCACCATGTGATCTTGTCTATCGAAATAAATCTTAGCTACCATTGAACAATTTACTACCAGTATACAAATTTGTAAATGAAGAACAGTGGGATGAGGTGGACTTTATGGAGGATAAATTCTTTCAGCTTGTAGAGTTGGATGAAATGAGGAAACAATCTTTGGAAAGAAATCATGAATTATAGCAGAAAGTGAAGGTTTTGTTTGATAAGAAGACCATAGAAATAAAGTTTCAAGAAGGAGATTTGTTTTTGAGATGGAATGTAAAATATCAGGACAAAGGCATACATAGAAAATTAGATGCTTTATGGGTAGTTTCTTTTGTCATAATTACTAAATTAGGTGAGAATTCTTCTCTTACAGGATTTAGAAGGTTATGCTCAGGAGCTTCTAGTGCATGGTTGTTATCTTATACCCTTCTTCTCTTGAAATTTTTAAAAGGGAAGTTCTTTCTCTCATTTGTATAATATGTATTATATTCTTTTGTTCTTCTAATTGTTTTCTTTTCCAAAGATAACTAGGATCTCGTTGCATTCACTAGGAATACACGTCCCCAGAAAGAGCCACTGGTGGAACCCAAATTTGTAGGACAAATTTGCATACCTAATTTCTTAGGGAAGTATCTTTTGTGTCTATGTTGATAAATTTATATGTTTTATATTGCTTTTTTCCCCTTAAGTTCCTAATATTCATTTTGAATCCACAATTTAGCGGTTACTTATATTTCCATAGGATTTTTATTTTATTATTTCGTAGTCTTTCTCGGTGAGTTAATCCTTAGTTTTGATCAACGACTAGCATATTTCCATGATCAAAAAGAAGAACATTCTTTACTCATTAAGGGAATACAACAGATCAACACATTTCATTAGATCTTGGCTGATTAAAGTCAAAGCAAGTTAATACGTCGAGTAAGTCAAGGTTCAATCGATGGTCGACGTGTTTCATTTTAGGAGAAGATGAATATCTTTAAACATCAAGGCATTACACGTGATTTCCACGTATCAAATGAGATATCAACTGACTAAATTCAAAAATAAAATTAATCATCGTGCAGATCAATCAAATTCTATGGTTGGTGTAATCCCTCAAATGACAAGTTGCATATATTTTAACCATTGATACATCGCGATATAACGAAATGTATCCCGGCCCTACTTAATACTAAGTAGTAAAGAATGAAGATCAATGGTTAATATTTGACAGAGATCTGATATCATCTATGGTTGGCGTATTTCCACAAAGCCAAAGATGTGTGAATTTTAATCTTCAAGGCATCAGGACATGTTTACACATGTTCTAGACCCACAGGCTATGAGAAACATAATCATCGGTTAAAGAATGAAAGAATCAATGACAGGTGTGTTCCCTTGATCAGGAGATGCAATAATTTTATCCATAAGGCATTACACAATCTTGACATGTGTCTTTGATAGTCAAAAGGGAAGAAATCTTGGGTGGTAGTGTGACATAAATTATTTTGTTTTGTCTTAATATTTCAATTATCTTTTACATTTCTTAGAGTTTTGTATACTGTTTAATACATCATCGACGTTCTCATGCAAGGTTTCAAAGGTGGCAAATACCATGGATATAAATAATGATGAGATAGTGCAATATTCATGACTGAGAAAGATAATCACATGTAGATATTTGTTGAAGAATGTTCATGAAGATATATGATGTCAGAAGGAGGTTGACAACTTTAATGATCTGATTCTTGTTAATGAAGTTGTTTAAATATACCAGGAATAATATCTGATATCGTGTAGAGTTTATATTGATGCTTATGGATAAGTATATGGTTGAAGTACCATGATGATCATGATACAGAAACATTATTTAATTATTCTCTCAGACATATTAAAACAAATTTTTCAGGTTATTACTATGAAACTTAATTGGTTGAAAATTGTTGTCAAAGAAGGATGATTAATCATCCCTTTATTGTAACTGCTAATGTTTAGTTATTGATCTTAGGATTAGGTATTATTTATGAATAGGCATATTGATCTGAAGCTTGGTCACATCCTTTGAACTTTATATAAATAAGGATACCAAGATCAATATGGAAAAGAGGATTATTATCATTATTATCCAGATTGGATAGATTTGATCAACAACTATAACATGGACATGGATGTACCATTTTTCTAAAATCAATAAAGATAAGTGTTTTTTTTCTTTTCATCTATGGGAATTGATTCAAATTCATTTTTGATTAGTCCCTTGGATAAATTCTTTTGATTTTCTTCAAAGTGATAGTTTGATGTTGCATACTTTGGATTAAATTTCCAGTTTTATTATCATTTGGTCTTTTCATCTTGCGTGGTTAAATTCAATTGATTATGGCCAAAATCAATCAGTATATCATTTGAAAATTTAAACAAAATTGAAATAGTTGTGGATTAATCTTGAGATATATGCTCTTTTTAACACCTTTGAAGTGATGTGTTTCTTGTAAACTACCTCTAAGGTTGTACGTAGGGTTGGGATGATTTTGACTCTATTTCCCATGATAGAATAATGTACTGATCTAATCATTATTTGGATTATAGTTATTCAGTTCATTGTTTATAGTTTTGCAATATCTTATCCATCTGTTCATCTCAGCTCACATTCATATTTACTAAAGCTTTCATATGATCTCTAAGTATTATATTTTCTCGGTCTATAGCATATTGTGTTTAAGTTGATTTCTTTCAAGTTCCTTTGTCATCCTTTGAGAGATAATTTTTGGAATCTATTATATCTACTATAAAAAGCCTTAAAACTTGAAGGATAGGTTTAAGGTATAGGCCTACCAGCCTTGGTTCTGTAGAGCCAAAATTGGAGAGGTTCTAACCTTGTTTTGGGGTTGAGCTTGTTAGTTGGCCAAATCACTTGGGTTTCCCATCATTGGATTGTCAAGTCCATAGGAATCCAATAAATTGATTTGAGCACCAAAAATGCATTTTATGTTTATGTTCTTTTCATTTCAGCAATTATCTAGTTAAGTTGGAATTTGATAAATTTAAGTTTAAAGTGTTGTAATATTGATTCACCCCGCTCTCAGTATTACTTAATCCTAACAACTTCTTGATTTTTTGAAAACATAACTTGTGATGATTTATTTACCTCCGTATGAGTGAGATGTCTTATAGGAAACCCTCGTGAAAGAACAAATTGTGAACCCTCCTTGTTGGTTTTGTGTTGATGGGATACTTCTTTATCCTCTTCTTGATTTCTAAAGACCAAATTATGTGACTGATTTGATAGAAGTATAGAAATTTCTACACCATATTCATGGTGCTCATAGTTTTGCACTACAAAAGATGTTAGTTTAGAATCTAAAGTTAAGAAAGAATCCTCTAAATCATCCCAAAAATGGTCTTCTTCAATACCTTCTTTACTTTTTTGCATGAGAGGACTGATTTTCACTTTATTGCAGATCTCTTCTTGAAGTAGGAGTTCTAATTTGACATCACATTAACCTTAAGTAGCAACCTTGTGTATGTTGAATTCTTCACTTTTTAAAACAAGGTTGTCTTCATTTTTCTCCTCATAAATCATCACCTTGTCATCAATATGTGAACAAAATTCCTCTATGATACTAGATAACATGTCTTCATTGATTTAAAAACTTAGTGCAAATGACATTGTCTCTTGGTTGTTATTCTTCATGGATCTAAAATCCATATTTTGTTGCTTCTTGTAGTACTTTTGTAAATTTTTCAAATCCTAAGTGCTTTGAATGGAAATTATGATTCTAAAAAAATTACGAAGAGTTGCTAAAAAATTAGAGACTCTCATAGCTTGATCCATCCCCAGAAATGACGCCAAAAATGTTGGTCTCCTTTAATAGTTTTAATAACTAGGCCCTAGAACCATGACTTGGGGATTGGGTATCCATGCTAAGTATTTATCTCATAGTTATGAAGGAAAATTTAAATTATCAACCTGAGGACGTATATATGAAATGAATCTGCAAAGTATATGCACTATGGGATTATGTAAGCTATCATATCATTGCAAAACTAAAACATATTAAAATGGTTGGGATTCTCTAATGGCTACAAGAAACTGTGTAAAATGCTATAGTAGTGGCTACAGATGGTACAAAACTTCTGAAATCATTTTTTTTGCAACACAATTAATCTCAAACAACACATTACTGATCACTTAAACATCTGAGCTATAATTTAAACTACTCTAAAAAACTATAGAGTTGTAGTATCTCAAGTGGTCGTTGCTTGAGTGGCTACAATATTAGCTAAGAGAATTCAATAATCAATGTACAAGATCAATTTCTAAAATCATCTTCTTATTTCAAATCAAAATGATTACATCAATTGATATCAAACTTGTTGAATAAACAAAGACACTACTAACAAGACGTAGCACAAACTAGATAATCCCTAATCATTTCCCTCAACTCAAAAAAGATCTCATAGATATACATGAGGCTTGAGATTTGGATTAATTACAAACTTAACAACTTGTGACAAATCTCATTTCTCCCACAACATCAAGGAGATGACTTATTCCCCAACAAAATAATAAAGAACAAACTGAAATGAGTTGAGAGTGTTCTAATCCACTTTTAATTCTTACAACATGAAAATACACATATGGCTGAAAATATGCATAAATACATGCCATAATTATTTAGGACTCATAACTTATTGTTCCCACAAGTTAATCCATTTTTTATGAATTCAATAACTTTAGATCCAAGATAAAAAAGAGGTGGAAGAGTTCAAATCAAACTAGAAGTCATTCCTTAATTGTTGCCTTTCAACTTGCCACTTTTGACTTAGTCAACTTTAGATGAGTGTGTCTCATTACATTTTATGAATTAACTCAAATGATAAAATATGTTTTCTCCTCCTTTTCAGCTTTCCAAATCATTAAGAAAATATGGATTTCATTAAGAAACATAGGAGATATGATCATTTTTCTAAAACTCAGTGTTGACTTTTTATGCATTTCCAGCAACTGTTGAATATTGACAAGTGTCAACTTGCTTCTCCTTTTTTCTAGCTGCATGAATGACAAAAATATCTCACAAACAAAATTTTAATCATCTAAAAACACTTATTATTTAATAATAACCATTTATCATAATATTTGAGTACAATTCAGCATTAACTAGCTAGACATACAAATGTTAACTAATAAATCATTAATCATAGTTAATCCTTCATAAATCAAGGAAATGTATGGAAATGACTTGGAAAGATATTTTAAACATAGATTAAAGTGCTATTAATATAAATATGACATTTTATAGCCCCATCAATTATTATAAATCAGCATTCAAATATTTAATAGTTGTGATATTCACAATTCGATATGTCTTAATAAGTCACTTGCCATCTTGAAAGATCATTCAAATTTTATATACATTGATATCTACTATAAAAATCCTTGAAGCTGGAGATTAGGTTAAGGTATAGGAACCCACCTTATTTCTGCAGAGCCTAAAGTGCAAGGGAGGAGGAACATAATATATCACTCCCATTTGTTGGCCAAGTCAGTTGGAAGATCCCATAATTGAGTAGGCAAGCTCGTAGGATTTCCAATTTGTTGATTTGGGAACCAACGGGGTGGAACTAGCACAACAAAATTTTCTAGACCATTTCCCCCTCTCTTCTCTATATTTCTCTCTCATGGATCCCCTAGTCCAACACAAATGACTAGCTTGTGTCATCCATGGTTGTCTTATTCTCTCCTCCATGATTACATAACATAACACACTTTGATATTTGATTGAATCATGAAGTATTATCTTATCGTGTATGTGTTCTCTTTCTTTTTTTAGGTGACCACTTGTACTTTTGCAATATCTCTAAGCATGATTCTAGTGGTTGAGATATTTTCTTTTGCAAGGTCTCTTTAACTAGTTGACATGAAATCTTAGTAAGCTTTAGGTTTTGTTGTTTTATGTGCCCTTGCATATAGATGTACAAGTTAAGATCATTGGTTTAGAGGCTTGAGTCTTTAAACATGTTGATATCTTATCTCTTTGCAGTTTTCCCATGATTCTCATCTTTCTCTCTCCTTCTACATTATAGTGATCATGAGGTGGACTCATCCTCCCACTAAAGTGGGAGCTAAATGTATCATCCTAAAAAGTAAGCACCCTTAATTAGGTGCTCATTTTAGCCCCATTTTAGTATGTATGGGTTCTCTCATTAATTTCATTCTCTCCTAATATTTTTAATTTACATTATAAGTCCTATATTTGTTAAATTTATTCAAAACTCAAGGTTAGCCCTTATTTCTAAGTGTGCTCTATTATTTTTCCTCCAATCAAATAATTGATTCCATCAGCTAGGCCCTATATCCTTATTTTTGGCCTTCATGACCTGTTTTGAGCTCGAATTAAGTTGTACTAAAAAATCCTCTATCTACCCTATTCTCATGGAATCTCATTAATCTCTTGGCTAATTTTTCTAGGTATAGTATGTCATTGATGTTCTGTCCCTGGGATAGGATACCAATGGTGGCTTATCCTGAACAACTTTGGCTCGGGAGTCTAAGCCAGGGTTTTGGTAAGAAATATGGACCCATGGTTGGCCTTCTTAATTTTAACCCCCTAAAATGATGGATTGAGTATATAAACCCCCTATCTATCCTCATTTTTCTATCCATTATTAAGTGCAAGTATTCACTATCAAGTTTCCAAGCCTTCATGATCAATCAAGCAATTGGAGTTCAAGATCTCTTCTACAATTGAGCATCTAAGTCTTCAATCCTTCAAATAATTCTTCCTTCTTCATCAAGCATTGTTGGAAAGCTACAATATCTATCATTAAAGGCATTTATGTCATGATTTCCTTCTAGATCAAGCTATTACATGAATATTTGTGATCACATCAAAAGAGGCATTGCATCATCAAGGAATAACGTGATTTGCAATTCAGATATGGTTTCTATTTCATCTTTCCTTATGTCATTTCCTTTCATTTTCATGGTTGATTCCTAAATAGGGTTTGACTAAGGCAACCCCCTTTATCCAATCTTCTTCCCCATTTTTCTATGTGTAGGAACATGATACAAATTTATCGATGAAGATTCGTGAAGATTGGGACAAAACAAAGCACCCTTGTGAATTTTAGACCAAAACTCAGGGTACAAGTCTTTAGCATCTTGTCCCTAGGTAAAATTCACCATTGGCATCCCATCCCTCCCAAAAATTAGTGAATTTATGGGGCAGAGAGTTTCAATTTCTAGGATTGCAGATCTGCAGTTACAAGTCAAACTGATATTTTGACAGTTGAGAATTCAGACCTAAAAACTCATTTCTCCTACTTCATTTCCAATTGAATTCAAACTCTTCTCCATTCCCTTTTACATAAATTTTCTCAGTTGGATTAGACCAGATATGTTCTTATTTAGTCTCTATAAACACTTAAAATGGCTAGTTTCTCTCACGCGATGACTCTACTAACATTCTTCTGAGATTATTAAATAACCTTCATCTGTGTCTTTCCACTATATTCTAAATTCAAAATCATCATTTCCCTTTAATTTCATAATTAAGTATTTTTAATTAATTACTTAATTATTAAATGTTTAAATCAAATATATCACCAATAATTCATCTATAAAGTAATTAAATAACTAACATTATTTAATTATTCCTTATCTCATTATATTTAATTAAATAATCATATTATTTAATTAATACTTCCTTCTTATTATTACATTTATGTAATAATTAAATCATTTTCCCACTCACGATTAAATAAGTAATATTTATTAAATTAAACTAATTACTCTAAAAATAAATAAATAAGTAATTATTTATTTATATATCCCCACATGTTGCAAATAAATAAATCATTCTATTTATTTAATCATATTTATCCCTCCATTTATGACTTTCAGTTAACTTCTCAATCACACCTACTAACTCCATAATTCTCTCTCATAACTGATCAATCAAATCAATTATCTATTTAATCTATCTAGTCTTATATTTCACCTCATCAGTTATATCTTCAATCAATTCAGTCAACTCTTCAATATATCCTCTTAACAAATCCATCTATTATGTTGGCACACGATCAATTGAGTTCAACTCCCACTTACTCTGAGTTCATCTCTTAAATTATAGGAAATTAGTCCCACGGATCATAGAATATTGATTGCAATCCCTGGAATTCTTATAAATAGAGAGCTAATTCTCTTAATTTTCTAACCACAATTGCTTTAAATTCTCATGTTGGCACATCGAGCACCCATTTATGAGAGCCCATATTGCATAGAGAAGGAGAAAATTGAAGGAGGAATTTTGGTTTGCATGTTCATGTATTTTTGAATTGATTTCATTAGGATTGAATTATTATGCATGTTATTTATTTATTTCCTCTTTCAATATTGGGAATACTAAGTGCCTAATGAATCTCTTTGTAGATGATATTTTTATGTTAGTGAAGGTTTCTATAGATCTTAATTACCCTGTTTACAACTTGTGAACCCGACATGAAGCACCAAGATTCAAAAAATTGTTTTTTCTTTATTTTTGCACAGACACAGATTTGATTTGATTTGATGCAGTTTTGTCTAACGCACTTGTAGATTTGAATCGACACACTCATTGATAAAATGATGCACTTAACCCTTTATTTCAATGCACTTACAATCCACAAATGATGCACTTACTAGATAAAAGTGACATGCTTATACATCTTTTGTGATGCACTTGCCTAATATTTATTACCATGCTTTGTTGTTTTAAAAAAAATCTCTTTTGTCTACAACTTAACTCATTGAGATTTGGGCATAGATTCCTGATTATTTTATTTGTAATCTATGTTTATCATATCAGGATATTTACTATAGATCTTGTTAGCACTCTCAAATTTGGCACAAATTTGGAGTGACCAATTCAAAATTTTCTATAAGGCAAGTTTCATAATATAAAGATTATGCCAAGGTGTTGTAGGCATGAGAGAGAAGCTCTGTTTCCATTTCCAGACCCCCATGAGTTCATTTGATAAGTTTTCCCAAACTATTCTATTTGCAATTAGTGTTGATTCTCAGAATATGAAAGTGCAGAATTATGAAGTTGATGACTTTAAGGTTTCACAACTTACACTCAGTTGAATGGAATGGACAATTGAACACTCCCCTATAGTGTAATCATGGAAATTTTCTATCATGATGATTTTAAGACTTGTGCCAATCCATTGGGATAGTTTACTCATTCAATTCTAGATCAAGTTCATGCAGTTTCACTTTGTTTTAAATAAGAAAATTGGTGAGGGGCTGACTTTAGGGATTTACATTGATTGACCAATTGATGATCCAAACAAGCCAATTGAAATTTTTTTCTCTCTATGTGAAAAAGAATCCAATTCCAGGCCCCTATCCCATAAGGAGTTCATCTTATGATTTTAGAAGTCAGATCCAAATGGAATTTATTCAATTTTCAATCAATGCATAAGTAAAGTTTTCTAGGAGGCTGACTTTGCAAGATAATATTTTGGTGTCAGTTGAATGTCATAACAAGTACATTGACTCATTATTCTCTTTGTATGTTAGTGTACTACCAGAATCAAGGATTGAGCCTCAAAGTATAATTTGGCATCTTTTCAAGGATAAATCCAAAAGCAGTTTGTGTAGATTTTCATTGTTTCACAAAGTTAAATGCTAGGTAGACATTTTTAGAAGATGGAAGCTTTGTATCAAGCGATTTTTTGAAGGTTTCGGTTATGGATCTATACTCTCTATATTTAAATTTTTCTATGCATGCCATGACAAAGCCTCAAGACATAGTTTCCTATTTTTAGAAGGGCCAACCCAAATGCAATTTGTGCAGTTTTACAATTGCATTTGTAGTATTTCAGAATAAATAAGTTAGGTTGCTTTGAGTATGAATATCTCATGATTGTGATCTTGTCACATTGTTCCATTTGGTGACCATACTCAGGTATCAAAGGTCTGTAGATCTACATCTTTCCATTGGCCTCAGGTGGTCATTTTGTAAGTTTTTAAGAGAAGCTTCAGAGAACACTCACCATGTTCTGGTTATTTTACAAAGGACATTGAAGTTTATTTTATTGGACACCTTCTTGAATCAGATTCTGGATGCATAATTAAAAAGTTTGATAAACAATGTGACTAGAGGAACATATGCATACATGGATAGATTGTCCCAATCTGGTCGTGAATCAGACAAAGGAAACTATGTTGAAATAGATAAATTCAAAGGGGGTAACAATTTGTTTCAGAAGCCAAATATGCTGATAAGAATCCCATAAATCATGAGATGATTATGCAGAGGAAAGATTAAATAAAAATTTTTGTAAACACAAATTTGCAGGAGATAGAAAAATAGTCATATTGTGAGGGGCATAACTTCCAATTCCACCATTGGATCATGCTCATTTTTGGATATGTTGTTGTGAATATAATTCTCTAGATTCTCATTGGAGAGATCTTCCAAATTAGTCTTGTTTTGCGAGATACAGTCGCCTGTGTGAAGCACTATCTAAACTGCTCATAACAGTCACAAAATGGATTATCCCACATTTACTGGGAGAGGGATTTTAAGAGTCTTTATATATTGCAGCACTTTCAATATGAAATAAGCAATAAGCCAAGAGGCCTATTGGTAAGCCCCTTGGCTGGAAGTCTCAACACATAGGTGGGCCTAGTATTTTGGCACGCCAATGTACAGAATGCTTTAAAAATTGAGAACTTTAGTCCCACATGCATCGCAAAATGGGAAACATAGATATGTAAAACCAAAAAGCCACAGATGGTAATATGAAGAACAAAGCCCAGAGGCTCTCCACGTGCAAGTTGTAGGTGCATTAGGAAGCATGCCCAGAGGACAAAAACCCAATTTTGGTGGGACTCGAAAGGATGACATGGTAGATGAGTTGGCTTAAAAGATGCAGGATTGGAGTGAATCTCGAGGTGGTCAAAATCAATGAATGACTTAATGGCTTAGTAAGAAACATGCAGGGATCTTAAGCATAAGCCATTAAGCCATGGTGACATGTGGCACTCCAGACACATGGAAAGATCATGTACAATGTAGAGGTGGCTCTTCCACAGCCAATCAGAGAATGACATGTGGCAGGACAGGTTGCAGGACAGGTGACATGACGCCTAGTGGTCACATAGAACCAATCAAAGGGTGACACGTGGCATAATCTGGTGCACTACAGATTAAAAGGGATTAATATGAAATTTAAAATGATTTTATCTAAAAATAGAGAGGGTTAAAGAACTTGCATGTTGAACTTAATCCTAGGTTCCACTTAATGGCTTAATGATAAAGTGCTCAACATCTAACCATTAAGCCATCAAAGGAGAGTGACATTTGTCCAAATCTGGTGCAGTCTGGGAGAAAAGGTTAAAATATGTAAATATTTAATTGAAAATAATCTCAACTCAATAGTTTGACTATTGAAAAGGCACAAATATTTTAGAAATTATTCAAGAAATATGCACAGGAAGGGAAAGTCTTTTTAGTGATTCAGGGGGCAAATTTTATCAAAAATATCAACTATCATATACTGTCAGAAAGGTCTCAAAATGAGGAATTTGTTTTTTTAGTTTAGTTTGTTGTAGGATCAAATCAGTTTGAATAGAATGAAGAAACAATGAGTTAGCTTAAATTTGGAAAAAACAAAGAAGATGTTTCTGCAAATAAAATCTAATTTTTGAGCAGTTGTAAAAGGTTCAGTTCAAGATATTTGGGAGAAGGGACAGGTGTTGAAGGGAGGATGAATCTGATGGTTTTTCTCTTTCTACTTCTATAGATTCCTTCCATTGTTATAGGGTTCCAAATCCTGGTCTCCATAGTGAGTTGTAGAGTACTGGCTCTAGGGATGTCTAGTTATTTCATGGTTCCATTAGGATATAGTTTATTGGACTGTATTAGCTTTGTTATCATATAGAATAGATGTTTTTCATATCTTTTGCATATTGTTGAAGTGGTAAATATTGTAGATTAGATTGGTATAGAAGCAAGATTCATCACACTTAATGCAATTTTTCTCAAATTCAAGTCTCTCCTCCGTGTTGTGCATTTGGATTATGAATTTTCTGATTCATTGCATGGATTCATCTATGTATGTGTTATTAGTCCTTATTTCTAATTTAGAATTAGATTAAATAAAGTTATGGATATGACACAAGTTTCATCTGTTCTGCATAAGGATTTGTATAAGTAGTGTATGGTTTGATATCATTTGTATTCATGGATTTGAGTCTTTGATAGTAGTTTGTTTCTGTATACTGCTCCTGAACTAGAAGTATTTCCCAAAGGACAAGGAACTGATCAAAAATCAATATATGCCTTGTTGATACATGACAAATCAGTCTTGGCTATGTTCTCCAAATTGAATTTAAACTTTGAATATCTGAAGGTTTTATGTGGTTTGTGATTGTACTAATCTCATGCTCCACTTCAAGGTCAATGTTCAATGGGTGATTAACCGGTCACCTAGCATCTCTCAATCATGTTGAAGCCTTTGTGAGATTGTTATTGATTGATGCCAAATAGAGTATTGAAGGCATTGAAGGGTGTCCCCCTTGGTTTTGCAAAACCTAAAGCGTAGAAGGATGGATCTGCATCCTTGTTAATTGGTCCTTTTCAATCTTGGTTGAATACAGAGAGTTGGCTACTCTGTAAAATCTGTCAGAAAGTGAAAAGGTTCTTTTCAATAATCATAGCGTAAAAAAGCACCAACAAAATGGCGACTCTACTAGGGAGAGATGTAAGAAATTTTTCTAAACTTCCAAAGAATATTTGATTTTATTATTGTCATAAATAATTTAGGTTTATCAAGTTGAGCTAGACTCCTGGCCTGTTTGTTTATAAATCCAATCATTTCTTCCATATCCATTTGAGGATAGAGCTATAAAAGTTTGTAAATCTGAAAGTTATTCAGATCCTAATTGTCAGCCTGGTTGTTGTTATTAAAAGAAATTTGAATGTTTTCTTTGTGAAAGAAATGTGTCAGATATAATTGACTTGTTGAAAGTCTGATATCTTTGTTTGAATCCCAACTTGTCCTTGTCCTATTGATGTTTTATTCATTCTCATAGCAGTGAGTGGTGACTCTGAAAGATATCTTCACCAGTGTGCATTTAATAAATAAATTTGATGATTAGTGGGAGACACTTCCAGCAAGGATTTAGATGATTAGTGGGAGACACTTCAATGGTGGATTGAAAAAATTAGAAAGGAATAAGGAGAATGACAACAACAAGATAATTATCCAGGTAATCCTCATTTACTTTGAGAAAGAATCAAGAATTGTTTCCCTATTAAGTGATAGAAGCACTAGTTAAAAGGGAAAAATATTGAAATATGGTTTGCATACTACTATGTTGTTAGTTTCAGCTTTCATTTTTGGTTGTGGTATGCAAGTGGTTTGAAAATTTTGGTCAAGTTCTTTATAGTTAAAATAAAGTATTGGTGAAGGATTTTGGGAATGTATTATGTTTATTTCCATCCTTGTGTATGTTGAGAGTAACCATGCCTAATAAGATGTCTCAACAATATAGTAAATAGGGTTTTAGCATTAAGTTGTATGCAGCCCTGAATTTCAATGGCATTCCAGGTTACCCTAATTTTATTTCATCCAAAATCAGAAAACATTTGTCAAATTTTAGTGGTATAAAAGAGGAATCAGCTGAGAAGAATTTGAATGAATTCATTAATATGATAGAGGATTTTGATGTTTTCCATGAGGATATCATTATGAAGTTGTTTTCACAGTCTTTAATGGATGAGGCAAGAGAATGGTTCTCATTTTTGTTGCCACAATCTATCATCTCATGGAGAGAATTGGAAGAAGCATTCAATGAACAATACAAAGAATGGGTTAGTGAATATGATTTTATTGCTAATTTCTTTGATACTCATATTGAAGATGAGGAGCTAGTATGTAATTTCAATCTTAGATTTATGAAGACATTAAAGAAAATTCCTGAGAAATGTAGACCCCAAGATGCTATGGCTTTGGTTATATACTTGTGTGTGTTTGATAAAAAGATGAGTTACAAGTTGTGTGATAAAGAACCTCAGAATTTATATCAAGCATTTCAGATGGTGGGGGACATTGAAGGAATGATGAAGTTTGGTTTCATGAGAAGTCATAAATTTGAAAATACAACTTCTCTTGGGACCTCATATAGGACTGAATATAAAAGTGCAGAGTCTCCATGGAATTCTTAGAATGTTGCTGAGTTTTCTGCCCCTAATGACACATAGATAACAAATACAAATCAGATTGAGAATGCAGATTTCAACTAGCAGTATAAAGTTTTTGTTGATTCCTCTTCACCCATTCAGTTTCAAGTTGAGACGGAGGTAAATGAGCATGTGAGAATTGAGATAGTTTCAGCAGTAGATGCTCAAAGAAATCCTTTTTATGATGATCATATAAGTGATAAATGTGATGAAGGCACTGCAGATATTGATTTAGATAACTATCAGCATGCTACTCCAATTATGGATTTTTCTTATGTATCTCCTAGCAATGTTGGTTATGTTTCTCATGAGGCTAATGTGGAGCCAAGAAGTGGTATATTGGGCTTGGGAGGAATGGATAAGCCTCACCATGTGTTTACTCTAGCTCTATATGTCCCAAATGTTCTCAATGAAGAACTGATTGATGTGTGTATGCATGAAGCCAATATTGCAAATGATTGTGTATGTGATGTTTCAACACAAAAGTTCCTTCACACAATTGTTGATTCTTCTTTGCAGCATTCTCATTAGCAAGGCATGTTTGATCCAATGTATATGTCTGAAAAGATTGAATCCCTAAGTAATCACAACAGCCTTGCAAGTTTTGTTGAAACCAATGAGGATTTTACTTGTGAAAGTCATGGTTATAATTTCTTATCTTCTCAAGCTCATAGGTTTGAATGTGGTTCAAATTTTGATGATGCTGATTCATATTTTTCTAGCATTGATAAAGATGGGTGTGATTTTGAAAGTGAATGTGGATATAATGAAGTTTTTAATCCACTCTTTGATGAAGAAGTAGAGAGGGACCAGCTAATGCTTTGTTGTTCAGATTTTAAGAAGGGTTTCCATGTAGTTTACAATCCTTTGTATGGGGACATAATTGAAAATTTAGTTGATTTGAATGATATATCAGATTATGAAGAGAATGGCTATGGGAAACAAGATGAAATGTCTGATTCAATATCCTTCTCTAATGTTCAATCTTCTTCTAGTTTTGATTTTGAAAATTCTTGTAGCTTGGAAATAAATGAAGTTTTTTATTGTGAACCAAATCTGAAAAAAGAAGTTAAAATTCATAATCATTCTTCAGAATGTTGGTGTAGTATGTATGGGGCTGAGTGTGAGAATATTTTCTCTGATATCCAGACACTCATTGAGGTAAATCATCATGATACTGGTTATGTGGTTGAGTTTGAATGTTTTAAATTTCCAATGCAGTCGGTTAAGTGTTTACTTGATCATGTTAAGGAGATTCATAATGAAGAATATCATGTTTCATATGAGTGTCCACCATGTAGTGAATACAAAGGATATTTTCTAGATTATGGATCTTTTCAGTCAATGAATGATTTGGTTATGCCACAAGATGTTAGGTGTGATAACAACGAGAAGTGTGATAGTGGCATGAGTTGTGCAAAAAAAATTCACAATGGTCAATTGACTGGAAATAAGTTATACAAAATGATCATATTGTTGAATGATGAGAATCAGACATTTGATAGGGGTAAGTGATGATTTTAGTTTGATGTTGTAAGGACATTTGTGAATATTGTACTTGTATAGTTTCTTTGCTTTAGTTTTGTGTTAGGTGTTTGGTGTTTTCAATAAGGAACCAATTTTTGGAAAGTTGAAAAGAAATCTAATTTTTTAAGTGGTCTGCTTCACCAAGAGATTCTAAATTCTCTATGTGCCTGCAAGGGACACGCATCCCCAGACAAAGCCATTGTTAGTACTCTCAAATTTGGCACAAATTTGGAGTGACCAATTCAAAATTTTCTCTAAGGAAAGTTTGATAATATAAAGATTATGCCAAGGTGTTGTAGGCATGAGAGAGAAGCCCCGTTTCCATTTTCAGACCCCCATGAGTTCATTTGATAAGTTTTCCCAAACTATTATGTTTGAAATTAGTGTTGATTCTCAGAATATGAAAGTGCAGAATTATGAATTTGTTGACTTTAAGGTTTCACAACTTGCACCGGGTTGAATGGAATGGACAATTGAATGCTCCCATATAGTGTAATAATGGAAATTTTCTATCATGATGATTTTAAGACCCGTGCCAATTCATTTGGATAGTTTTCTCATTCAATTCAAAATCAAGTTCATGCAGTTTCACTGTGTTTTAAATAAGAAAGTTGGTGAGGGGCTGACTTTAGGGATTCACATTGATTGACCAGTTGATGATCCAAACAAGCCAATTGAAATTTTTTTCTCTCTATGTGAAAAAAAACTCCAATTCCAGGCCCCTAGCCCATAAGGATTTCATCTTATAAAATTATCAGGTCAGATCCAAATGGAATTTATTCAGTTTTCAATCAATGCATAAGTAAAGTTTTCTAGGAGGCTGACTTTGAAAGCTAATATTTTGGTGTCAGTTGAACGTCATAACAAGTATGTTGGCTTATTATGCTCTATGTATGTTAGTGTACTACTAGGATCAAGGATTGAGCCTCAAAGTATAATTTGGTATCTTTTCAAGGACAAATCCAAAAGTAGTTTTTGTAGATTGTCATTGTTTGACAAAGTTAAATTTCTAAGTAGACATTTTTAGAAGATGGAAGCTTTATATCAAGCGATTTTTTGAAGGTTCCGGTTATGGATCTATACTCTCTATATTTAAATGTTTCCCTACATTCCATGACAAATCCTCAAGACATAGTTTCCTATTTTTAGAAGGGCCAATCCAAATACAATTTATGCAGTTTTACATTTGAATTTGCAGTATTTCAGAATAAATAAGTCGGGTTGCTTTGAGTATGAATATCTCATGATTATGATCTCATTAAGTTGTTCCATTTGGTGACCATACTCAGGTATCAAAGGTCTATAGATCTGCATCTTTCCATTGGCCTTAGGTGGTCATTTTGTAAGTTTTTAAGAGAAGCTTTAGAGAGCACTCACCATGTTTTGGTTATTTTACAAAGGACATCAAAGTTTATTTTATTGGACACCTTGAATCAGATTCTGGATGCATAATTACAAAGTTTGATAAAAAATATGACTACAGGAACATATGCATGCATGAATAGATTGTCCCAATCAGGTCGTGAATCAGACAGAGGCAACTATGTTGAAATAGATAAATTCAAAGGGGGTAATAATTTGTTTCACAAGCCAAATCTGCTGATAAGAATCCCATAAATTATGAGATAATTATGCAGAGGAAAGATTAAATAAAGAATTTGTAAACATGAATTTGTAGGAGACAGAAAAATAGTTTGACTATTGAAAAGGCACAAATATTTTAGAAATTATTCAAGAAATATGCACAGGAAGGGAAAGTCTTTTTAGTGATTCAAGGGGCAAATTTTATCAGAAATATGAACTATCATATATTGCCGAAAAGGTCTCAAAATGAGGAATTTGTTTTTGTAGTCTAGTTTGGTGCAGGATCAAATCAGTTTGAACAAAATGAAGAAACAATGAGTCAACTTAAATTTGGAAAAAACAAAGAAGATGTTTTTGCAGATAAAATCAAATTTTGAGTAGTTGTAAAAGGTACAGTTCAAGATATTTGGAAGAAGGGACAAGTGTTGAAGGGAGGATGAATCTGATGGTTTTTCTCTTTCTACTTCTATAGATTCCTTCCATTGTTACAAGGTTCCAAATCCTAGTCTCCATAGTGAGTTGCAGAGTACTGGCTCCAGGGATGTCCAGTTATTTCATGGTTCCATTAGGATATAGTTTATTGGACTGTATTAGCTTTGTTATCAGATAAAATAGATGTTTTTCATATCTTTTGCATATTGTTGAAGTGGTAAATGTTGTAGATCAGATTGGTACAGAAGAAAGATTCATCACACTTAATGCAAGTTTTCTCAGATTCAAGTCTCTCCTTTGTGTTTTTCATTTGGATTATGAATTTTTCGATTCATTGCATGGATTCATCTATGTATGTGTTATTAGTCCTTAGTTTTGATTTAGAATCATATTAAATAAAGCTATGGATATGACACAAGTCTCATCTATTCTACATAAGGATTTGTATAAGTAGTGTATGGTCTGATATCATTTGTATTCATGGACTTGAGTCTTTGACAGTAGTTTGTTTCTGTATGCTTCTCCTGAACTAAAAGTATTACCCAATGGAATAGGCACTAATCATAAATCAATATATTCCTTGTTGATACATGACAAATCAGTCTTGGCTATGTTTTGCAAATTGAATTTAAACTATGAATATCTAAAGGTTTTATGTGGTTTGTGGTTGTACTAATCTCATGCTCCACTTCAAGGTTGATGTGCAATGGGTGATTAGCTGGTCACCTAGCATCTCCCGGTCATGTTGAAGCATTTGTGAGATTGTTGTTGATTGATGCCAAATAGAGTATTGAAGGGTGTCCCCCCTTGGTTTTCCAGAACCTAAAGTGTAGAAGGATGGATCCACATCCTTGTTAATTGGTCCTTTTCAGTCATGGTTGAATATCGAGAGTTGGATACTCTGTAAAATCTATTAGAAAGTGAAAAGGTTGTTGTTCAATAATCACAACATAAAAAAGAACCAATAGATCTATTGACTTTTGTAATTTAAGTGTTGTTATTACTCTTTTTCTATTTTTGGATTTGACACAGGTGGCAAATTTTGTTCGATGCACTTACATACCTGGATTGACACACTCATTGATAGAATGATGCACTGGACCCTCTATTTTGATGCAGTTACCCTCTTGAAGTGATGCACTTGTAGGTCTCAAATGATGCAATTTCCTTTTAAAAATAATAAAATTATTTTTCTTATTTCAACTTCTTTGTGATGTAAAATTGTGCACTTATAGTAATGAGAAGATGCAGTGGGCCACTAAAATACAATAAAGTTAAAATTCAAGAGCTCATTGAGTAGCATAAAAGAGAATGAGATATTTATAAAAATAAAGGACCAGTGCACAGATTATGAATTAAATCATTTGAAGAATTAATTGGGTAAGAGGGTGTTATACACACTTATTTGGACAAGATAAGAAGAATTACTCAAAATTTTAATTGTCATTATGTCAACACTAGCACACTTGTAGATTATCAAAACTAATTTCTAGGTTTTTGTACTAAATTTTTTCTTTGTAGCTTATGGCATGGAAGCGGGTTTTAATTTTGTTTAATCTAAAATTAATACATTCATATTTTGGTTCTTAAAAAGAAAAATATATTCCCAATCAAAACTTCACTCGTATTTTGGTGCTTAAAAATGGACATGCTTTTAAAGAATTGAATAAATCAAAGTACATCTGGATTTGGTGCATAAAATTGAATGATCAAACTCTCATCTATTTTAGTGCTTAAAAAATAATCCTTGTGCTTATATGGATGATTTATATTAGCTAACATTTGGTTTTTAGTGCTTAATTCAATTAACCATGTGTTTTGGGTGTTTGGTGCACTTGCACTTCTCTTAGATTAAAAACCTTTTTATTTTCTTAGATAGGCTTGTCTCATGAATGTGCTTCTTCCTTAGAGAAAAATATCAAACTAGTAAATCCTTTTAACTGGTATATAAATGAGACATGAGATAAATCGTATAATTGTCTCAATCTAACCAAGATAAGGTGAGGTATGGTGATGAAGTCTGGATCGAGCCAAGGTGCCTAAGTAGCTAGCATGGTCAACTATAAATTTAAGTGTCTCACACATGTACAAACTATTTGGGTAGGTTCTATGGATCTTACTAAAAACTTATTAATTAGAGGCCCACCCAGTTCACCTCTGAATCATTATCTTATTAAAGTGTAATGTCATGGTAAAATCTTCCCCCATTAGATTCCTATCATATTGTTGGAAAGTGGTTCATTCAGGAATGTTCTCAAATACTTTGGGGTTGTCATTTATGGAAACACATCTATTATGGATGGTCTCTTGGTGTCAAACACATTTTTGGATTTATAGCTTGCAAAATGACTAAGTCCAGAAAATAGGATTACAAAGTATAGAAAAAATAGTTTTGGTCAGTGAACATAGTATACGACGTATGAAGACATGCGAGATTACGAGAAGAT
>MU223105.1:675649-697163 GCA_018584345.1 Thuja plicata
ACCTAAGCATAGAATATTATTGTATTTTTCACTATTGAGAAATCATTGTAACAGAATCATATTTCTGATTGTATGAGTAGTGAGCTCAGTATACCTTTTACAGGATTTTTGCATTCCTCTAACAAGGAAATGTGCTAATGTAATAATCAGCTCCTAATAGGGATAGGTCTCCTAAGATGGACATAATAATTTTAGTACATATTGTGGGTACCATCCCCACCAGTTTTTTCCCTTGGCCATGGTTTCCTTGACAACAAATTCATGGTGTTTTGAGTCATGTGTTTTATGTTTATGTTCTTTTCATTTCAGAAATTATCTGGTTAAGTTGGAATTTACTAAGTTCATTTTTAAAGTGTTGCAATACTAATTCACNCCCCCCCCCCCCCCCCCCCTCAGTATTACTTAATCCTAACAATTGGTATCAGAGCTATTGGCCCTTGGAGAGAAAGTCTAACAACTTAAGGGAGTTCACGATGGATTCTAAAAGTTTGGAAGAAAACTTTGAAGCAATACTTGAAGACCTTGATAAGGCTAAAGCAGAGAATGGTGACTTGAGATTCAATTTGAGAAGAGTTGAGAGTTTCATCAAGGATCTGAAGGAACAACTTGAACTATCTGGGAGTCAGAGACAAGATCTTATGGATAAGATAAAAGAGGATTCATACAATGATACTTTAGATCAGATAAAATAGCTTGAACAAGAGAAAGATGTTTTGAAGCTTGATCATGAAACTGATTCCCTTTAGATGGAGAATGAGATCAAATAGGTAAAGGATTATAGAAACAAAATTGAAGAAACCTTAAAAGATGAAATTATTCAAATTAGATAAATGAAGATTGAACTTGATCACTATAAGAACAAGTATCTAGAATTAGAGAAATATAATCAAATTATAAAAGGAGAACTTGTTGATGCAAAGAAACATATTAAAAAACTTCATTCAAGCAGTGATAAGATTATGAGAAGAGAGATAGACAAAAATCTAAAGGAGACATGAATGGAGTGGGCTTCAATGAATCTGAATGTTCAAAGACCTAGGAATAAAAATCATAAGTAAAGACTGATGGAGAAATACCTACTCTTGAAGAACCTAAAGATCAGATCAAACCTTTCATAGGTAGATGTTTTGGATGAAATAAGATTGGACAGATGAAGAGAAACTACAAAGGTAAATCTCCTTACAAACCATTTTCAAGATATTGTTTTAATTGTAATGCATTTGGACACAAGAAGGTAGAATGTAGGAAACCTGATCAATCAAGAATCAAGAAAGATTACAATAGAGAAGGAAAATAAGCTAAGATCATATTTTACAAGTAAAATAAATTTGGGCACATTGAAAAGTATTGTAAGTTGCAGGTTAATAGAACAGACCACCTACTACATGTTACAAATGTCATAATCTAGGACACATAGAGAATTTTTATAGATACAATAGACCTGAGAATAGAAGTGGTCCTCCACCTATTGATACAAAGAAGAATACTAGTGATGTTAAGAGTATTGCAGAAGAATTTAACAGTCACTTCAAAAAAGTAGAAGATGTAAACAATGGTAAGATATGAAAATTAAAGGAATCAAATGAGGAAATGGTTCAACGAGAGTTAGTAGATCCTACTAAGTCTTTTCCTGATGTGATATTTCCACATCAACCTACATGGCCAAGCATGGCCTTAGGGGGAGCATTGGAAGGAAACATCAAAAATCTATGTAGCCCCTAATTTTGAGGAGTAAGCTCTTGCAATATTAGAGAGAGTATGTATAGATATTATGGAACTTATACCTACGATCACATCATTTTACATATCTATATCTTATGATCGCTAGATTATTAATCAATTGGATTATGTGTAGAGATGATTTTATCGGGAGTTGTGTCATTTCTTTACACAGTAAAGTATAAGGTCAATCAAAATAACTTTTCTGAACATCATTCAAATAATAGAGCCTAAGGAGAATAGGGATTTGAGCTATGAGAATCAAAGAAGCAAGTCTATTTAGGATTTGATCGAAGCATAAATTCATGGAATTGACAAATAAAAGGTATTTAGAAATTTTGTGAAGCTTTGGCTATGGATACTACATTGATTTTTTATGTCGCCAAAAGGCCTAGGTATAAATTCAAGAAACACCCATTCAAATCAACTGAAGATGATCTCAAAGGTGTATTTTATCAAAAACCCTACGGTGTTCTACATGTCAAAGACATTATGGATTACATTCACTATAAGTATGAGTCTTTGGGAGACTTTAAGATCTATAAAGAGATGAAAGACATGATTGGAAAAGATGGTAAGATGAAAGTTGAGTTCAGACATCTTGAGAACCTTAGTATAATGTGGATGACTAAACTCTATGAATTCAATGAAGAGGAATGGATTAAGATCATTTTGAGAAGAATTCATGACCAGTTCATTTTTCTTGGAGGTCAGCTATTGAAGATTTGCAGCAACTTAATTCATGCTATAATAGGTTTGGATAACTCTAGTGTTATCCCCATCGTAGAGAAAAACACAAAGAAATAGGTGGAAACCCTAACACATTTGCGATGGGATAAGCGAGCAATGAAAGACAATGACATATTTCAGCAAGATGTTAGATTTATTTCAATGATTCTAGGTTATAAACTACCTTATAGCAGTCGACATAACTCAGTATCAGTAGGAGTGATCATGATGGCATATAGAATGGTGAAATAAAATGTTAAATATAACCTTTGTGAAGTACTTGCACAACCATTTTTGGAGAATGTGAAGCAAATCAAGAAGGATAAGTCAAAGGAATTGAAGTTTTGGTCTCTACTAATACACATGTATATTCATAATGTTCATAGTTTTCTTGGTATGCACCCTAGAGCTTGGAAGGACAAAAAACCCATCAGAATTTAGATCACACAGAGCTATAGAAGACAAAACATTACATGGGTTAATGGAAAATTATTTCGGATGATCAAAATATTGCAGAGACAAATGAAGAAAAGAATGAGTATCCCTGAGGCATTGGTAGAAAAATACAAGTATACACATTTTTTCATGGTTGAAACTGATTGTGTTTTCTTTGAGGTAGTACAACCTAGGATGAAGTGATGTTATCATCTGGGATATGAAATCAGATCTGAGGTCTTGACTATGCAATTTGAACACATTCTATCCTTAAAAATTGATCCATCCAAAGAAAGACGGGGTACCTATGAAGAGAAGTCTGTGAAGATAAGGGAGAGTAGACTCGAGTTGTAAGAAAGAGAAAAGTAGAAAACATGGTAGATGATCTAGTAGCCAATGTTGGTATAACAAAGGAGGAGATGAAAGAGGTAATAAAGAAGATGATAGAAAGAGCTTTTGGATTGGCGAGCACTTCTCCTAAAGGCCTTCCACCTCTAGAAGTTGAGAAGGTTATCAGTACACCCCCTCATGTGATTAATATACCTGAGACTACACCTACACCACCAAAGAGAACATTACAGGAAGTGAAACTCATGGAATTTCCTAGAAGGAATGGAAGATCCACAAAACATGACTCTCTGCCTAAGAGACAGAGGACAAAAGTCAAAAATAAGAAGGGAGAAGAGAATAAATTTGAAGAGAAGAAGGGAGAAGAGAACTAATGTGAAACAACTCTTGAAGCCAGACATGAAAATACTAGAGAAGAGAATAGTTGAGTAGGGAAAGCTTATCTCCTTGATCAGATACTATGAGAGGTATGAGGCATCTGATAAAATTTTAATTGAACACATGGTAATAAATCATTTGCTTTCTTTCAAGAAGAACTTGTTAGAAATTGAAGGCAGTATACTAGAAGAGCTTTATGAGAAGTTAGAAATAAGGAAACAGTTAGCATAGATAGAAGATGAAGCAATCAGAGTACAAGAAGTTGAAGATATGTTACCTATTTTTTCTATTAAAGAAATGGAAAAGATATTAAATGCTTTAAAACCTTTGTTGTGAACTAAGTCAAGATTGGTGAAGATAATGGGGAGAAAGTATGAAGAAATTATTGAGGAAACACATAAGGTAGTTGATAAGGTTTTGATGGGAACTAAACTTGAGAATTCCTCACCTCCCAAAGCTACTAACCCTAAAATTCTAAAAGATGAGTCATCAATAATAGATGATGTAAACCTTGATATAATAAAGGATGAAGAAAATAGCCATTTTGTTAGTACTATGAAGCAACCATATTTCTTTATTTTTGGTGTGCTTGTGTCTTTGGACACTTTGTAGGATATTAGTGATCCTTTTGAGAAGATTAGTGACATTGATGGAGGAGGCATTGATCTAACAGTGACAAAGAAAGATGAGCAGAAAGTGAGCGAAGCTAAAATAGTGAAGGAAGAAGTAGATAAAGTTGAAATGAAATAAGAAACTCATGCATATGTTTCTTCATCTTTATTGTCGACAAGTGGAGATAGAACTTTGAATATTGATTTTGAGAGTATGGATGAGGATGAGTTGATGAAGTTATCCTTCATCATATTTACAATAGCAAAAGAGAGAGCTGAGAAGAAAGGTGAGAAGAATTCAAGGGTAATGGAAAGAGAAGATGATACTTTCAAAAAACTCCTACCTATATCTCTTTTTTTCCAATCAAAGGACAATGTAGAGAATTTAAACAAGGTATCAGATGACTTTAACAATCATTATGAGTCCTTCGAGAAGATTGCTAAAGAAAAGGAAGAGAAGAAGTAACTTGCGAAGAAGTTAGAGGAAGTATGAAAGTATATTTCTTAGGACTTAGGCATACTTAGAAAAACCATATTTGAATAAAAAAGTTGTGTTTTGCATGGCAGAAAGTTATACAGTTACTGTATAAATCCTATCAAACACATTAAGAACATTGAGGATATTATAGAAAAGGATAGACAAACTCTAGAAAAGTTGATGAATAGTTGTGAGACCTCCTCACATACCATATTGGAGTTAGACAAAGAAGTGTCTAGGATATTGGATAAATTGAGTGTTTTGGATACAAAGAAAGTGAGAGTTGTGGGAAGATTTGGTATGCTAAAGAGTTTAATTACTCCTAAGTTATCAATTCTTGAGATCCACCTTTCAGACATGGAGAATATAGAGTAGGCCCTCACTGGGTTCATGCCTACTGAGCTAAAGGCAGAAAAGACATCCTATTTTGCACTAAATGGACTGATTCATGTGAGTCATATACTAGTAAATTCCTAGTCAAAGGAAGTGAAGATCTTGGAAAGCTCATTCTAGGATGTACTAAAGATGGTATAAATTTTTTGGTAAGAAATTTTGTTATGTACTCTACATTTTTGTATACCTTTTCCATTGATGTCTAAGAGGGAGAAGAGAAGATATGAAAAATGTATAGAGAAGAAATAGAGAAGAAAATATGTAAATGATTTATATAAGTACAATGTATATTCTTTTTGGTATTGACACTTAGTCATTTTTTATTAAGTGTTGTCATAAATGCCAAAGGGAGAGATTGTTCGCAAGTGGTTCATTCAGGAATGTTATGGAAAAATTTAGGGTTGTCATTTATGGAAACACATCTCGTATGGATGGTTTCTTGGTGTCAAATGCATTTTTAGAGTTATAGATTGCAAAATGACTAAATCTAGAAAATAGACTTACAGAGTATAGCAGTGCAGTTTTGGTCAGTGAACATAGTATATGACATATGAAGACATGAAATCTTAGGAGAAGCTATTTTTGGATGTATATGACCTTCAGTTAAGGTCGCTTATGTTTTTGTGTTGATCACAGTAAGTTTCAGTATGTTGAAGACATGCAAAGATAGAGTAATGGTGATACAGGATAGATGAAAGGTTGTGATGATTAAGGGAGTATAATGTGGGGTCTAAATGTGCTATGTTGGATTCAGATTGTGGATTACCTATGTTTTGTTAGTATATGATCGCCGACTTGGTATTTATCTTTTTATAAGTGTTAAGTATATTTTTTTATGCATTGGAAGTCAACTAGACATATAATGATGTATATATAGGAAGATCTTTTTGTGAAGTGAAGAATGTCTGTAGATGTATTGAATGGATGCGAATAGATGAATGCATTGTGATTTCAAAATCAGACAGATGATGATGAAAAATACAACTAGAACTACCTAAGCATAGAATATTATTGTATTGTTCACTATTGAGAAATCATTGTAACCGAGCCATATTTCTGATTGTATGAGCTATGAGCTCAGTATACCTTTAACAGGGTTTTTTAATTCCTCTAACAAGGAAATGTGCTAATAGAGTAATCATCTCCTAACAGGGCTAGGTCTCATAACAGGAACATAATACTTTTAGTACATATTTGTGGGTACCATCCTCACTGGGGTTTTCCCTTGGCCAAGGTTTTCTCAACAAAAAATTAATGGTGTTATGAGTTGTGTGTTTTATGTTTATGTTCTTTTCATTTCATAAATTATATGGTTAATTTGGAATTTACTAAGTTCATGTTTAAAGTGTTGTAATATTGATTCACTCCCCCTCTTAGTATTACTTAATCCTAGTACATATGTGTCCCATGGTATTGTGTTAGTGAAAGAGATCTTCATTAGGATGACAATAATACATGGAAAAAGGAAAAAACATGGGTACATACAACATGGACTCTCACGTTGTAGTAGTGTGACAATTGTTGTGTGAGTTGAAAGACATCTAATAAATGGGCATATAATTTAAAAATTGAAACCAATTTGACCTTAGATTAGACTGATTATTTTTTAGTTTTTTCATTGTAAATGACTATGTGAAAACTTGCAACTTGAGAAACTTGTTGAACATGCACAAATCATTTTTTATTGAGCTAGTTCTAAATCTATGTTGGGTGTGTGATTACTATATTTAAACATCTTTATAAATTTTTCTAGAAGTGACCTATATAGAAAAGCAAACAAAATCATCAAACACGGATCTTAAACATTTCACTTGTATTTTATCTTGAAATTTGGTTATCATCATACCCTTTCATATTAGAGGGTCACATCTGGCATTTTAGCATCATCCTTAGCTTTAGAACCTACCATAATCATTTATTTTTTGCATAGTCATCTTTTTTAGTCCAAAAATCTAAAAATCCCAAAAAATATAGCTTACATATCCTAAATATTAAGTATTTCACCTTTCAGAGTCATTTTGCATAATAGAGGGTGCATTTTCTTAGGACATTTTGTAGTGGTCTTGTGTTTTATCTTGGTTCTGTTGAAATCTAGTTACCTTCTCTTGCCTTGGCTAGTTAACATTTTGTCTTAGATATACATTATTGTTAGAGTTCGTCATTTTTCCTACCTTTTTAAAAATAAATATAGTCCTTAGAATCATTTAAGTCTTTCTTTAGAGGGTTTACCTTTGAAATTTATATGATCTTTCTTAGGGCATATTACCTATACCTTATGCATCAATTGGATTAGCATCCCCAAAATCAAAAATAAAAAAAATTAGTTTCCCTTATTGTCATTGCATTTCAAAATTCTAAAAATCCTAAAAAAATAGAGTCTAGTTATTTTCATCTTTCCTAGGTTGCATTTATCATCTTCATATGGCATTCATTGCTTGCTAATTTCTCTATCTCAGAGAAAAAATTACAACATAGGAAAGATGAAAATAACTAGACTCTAATTTTTTTGGATTTTTAGAATTTTGAAATGCGATGACAATAAGGGAAACTAATTTTTTGGTTTTTTGCATCATTCTAATCACTCATTAATATGTCTAGATGGATAATATAGCCCTTGATGAGAGGGAGTCTCAGCATCAGTGATTTATTGAGATGTTCCATAGTGCATTTTTCGTTGAGATGAAGAAATTAAAGATATCATCCCTTATAATGCAATCTTCTCTATGAGAGAGAAGTTTGAGGTGAAAGCCCTTATTCCACCCTCTGGGAGTAGCCATGTTGGATCCATCCTCTAATATGGTTCTTGGTGGATTTCATGTGTGTAACACCATGACAACACCACATGAGAGAGTCTCTGATGATTTTCATGTACTTGTGTGTTTACCCTCTGGGTGAGCCATGGTGAATATCATTGTGAGGTGACGATCTCAAAATGATGAACACTTGTGCATCTTATCATCATTGTGAGGTGATGATATCACAATTATGGTTGATATCTCATGAAGTAATATTTATGGATAGCCATAATGGTGGATATCACGTGAGGTGATATTTATGAAAAAAACCATAATGGTGGATATTACGTGAGGACATATCTATGCATAAGAGATAATGGTGGATATCACGTGAAGCGGTAATTATGGAAAGCCATAATGGTGGATATAATGTGAGGTGATATTATGGAAAGACATAATGGTGGATATCAGGTGAGGTGATATCTATGGACAAGCCATGATGTTTGATATAACAAGAGATGATATCTTTCCACATATGGATGTAGCCATTATGGTCATTCATTACAAAGGAAATGTAATTTTTAAAATAGTATTCCCCCCTAGCTAAGAGGGAGTGTTGAAGGTAACATCAGGAGGATGAGCTTGAAGTTGTCTAATCATCTCAAGTGATGCATTGCATCACTTGAGACAATGGTCAATTATCTATTATCAAAAAGGATTCCTTCCTGGCTAAGATGGAGTGTTGATTTTATTATAGTTGTGGTCCAAATCCATAGGCCGGCATAGACATCACAAAGGTTGTGATTACATTATTATTGTGAGATAATATAATTATATTAATATGTGATTATATAATATAATATAATTATATATTATTATTATTATTATTATATGATTATTATATGATAAAAGTAATTATATTATTTAATTATTATATTATATGGTAATATAATAATTATTATATGATATTGACAATATAATTATTATGTTTAACTATGTTATAATTTGATATTTTTATATAATTATTTAATATATATTTTTAAGAGAGTCGTCCCTTAGTGAAAGGGCACCTATTGCATATATATTATGAGATGTGTGATCTCATTAGAGACAATGATTTGAATAAAAATATATGTGCAGATTAATATATTTCAAGATGCTTGGGGGAGACAATAGATACTCATCTTTATTTGGGAGGGGAATGTTTATTCTCATGGTTAAACGAGCCTAAAACTATCAACCCCAAAAGAGTAAAGGCAAAAAGGACCAAAATAAAAAAAACCCAGACATGATCCCAACAACGATCTTGATATTCCTACTCAGAGGATGCTAAGACTCAATTTAAAAAATCCAGAGACCATGTAGCATCATGAGAAAACACAAGTTGGCATCCAGTAATTACCTCTTCTACCTCCACAAAAAAATGAGTTCTCACTTGAGAACATTAGTGCTAAATGTGACAATGAAGAAACTAGCAATGCCCTAAAAGACCCTGGGGTGATGACTATTGTGGGATCTATATTGGAAACTAAACTAGATACATAATTTAAAATACTTTCCTAGAATGGTGCCAAGTGTTGGAAATATATTGAGGCTAGGTGACTGAGAGGGGGTGAATCAGGAACCAATAAAACTTATTAACTTTTATCCCTTATTAGATTGTCTAATTTGATTACATGCATGGAATAAAAAAGAATTAAACATCCATAACACTTGACACAATATTTGGTTACCCAGATATATTCCAAATAGAAATTAAAACAAGGGTGGGGATGGTACACACAAGATTTAGTATTGCAGTAATAAATTTAGCCAGTTAAGGCTTACAATTGACCACTTCTCATGGCCTGCCCTGTCAGGAGCAATAAGGATTGTTAGGTCCACCTTGTGAAAGGATGTATACAATACAATAAAGTATTCACTATGTTAGGATATTTGATAAGGACCGTTATGTAGACCTTGTTAAAGGATTTTTATAATACACTTGTTCAGATGAACCAGTGAATGATCTTCTATGAAACTTTGATTTGTTGAATAAGATCCTTTGAAATAATACTGATCACTTGAATGTGATAGATGAGTCTCTAATGTTCCTTTATACTATTGTAGTCTTATAATCAATCTCTCACTTCATATTTGCATATCCATACTCATACATCTGCTACTTCTATTCATTATTTTGGATTAAAAAGTACCTTACATATATATCTATCCAAATAAATTTCCTTCATAAGTTAGCTACTTATCATATTAATTAGTATCAAACAATATGTACTAAGTCAGCCCAATGTTGATACTTGGGTCTAGTAATCCACTCAGGTGATATGCTGACACTCGGGTGACACAATGAATTGGCAACTCTCGCACTCGGGTGACACTGGGTGCTTAGGTTACATTGATCAGTTGGAGATGGTAACTCAGGGAATACTGGTTGTAACACCCTGCCAGGGAACCCAAGAGAGATTAACTTAAACATGATACTATGTTTGCTGAATAATTTTTTTTAAAGTTTACATAGAGAGACATACATTAATGCGGAAGCAAATGCCGTTTATACACATGTCTTACACACACATAGATTACACGACTAAAGGGTTCCATGACGTTCAATTACTTAATGCAAAACACAAATAACAATATAAAAAGAGATTCCATTTGAATAGATAGAACAGATACAACTTACAAAACCATAATCACAATCCTCATGGATAACCATGCAACTATAAACTCACATCCACTACACATGTTGTAGGGTATGTGGTAATCACTATAATCTACTTAATATACAATATCCAAATTAGGTATCACATGTGATACTCTAATACAAGATTTACAATAATGAAATTACATAATATATGATGAAGGAACATAAAGAGCTCATCTATAAAGAACCATCAAGCACCTGGTACAAGGATGTCGAATCTCAATGGGTAAAGAATCACTACCACCCATCTGTGTGGAACCACAAAGGTCCACCCCACCCTGCTAAGGAGATAACAACAGACCCCAATTGGATATCCAAAACTAACAAAGAATAACCACTAAGCAAGGGATCCTGATAGCTCTCTAATCCAAGTATACTACACATCATGAAAGTTGATACTCACTAATCCAGAGGCAACTGACAACCATAGGAAATCTAGACTATGTAAAGGAAGGTGTCATCATGTACGTCTAACCCTTAAGCTTTGTCCTAGCAATCCCAATGGATTCTAGAACTTAAGTGACCATACACCGAGCCAATGACCTCTCAAATTGACAAGGCCACTAACTATGCCAGGTACCCCTCAAGGAAACTAACATCTTCTCATCACCATCTTAGTCTATACTAGCACTCAAGCATGGGTGAGGACACATCTTATTAATTCATTTTAATATCTCTCAGTATGTATTTAGTTATCACATATTAAGTAAACTCTACAATAAGCAATCCAGTAGTCACTTATGGACACAGAACTTATTGAAAGCTTCCCCCTACTACACATCTAGGTAACCTACCCTAGGCTCACAGATCCTACAAAGATCTAGCATAGGTCACAACCCACAAGCATACCCAAGTCCAGTATCCCACACAATTAGGAATGGTCACATATAGGTACACAATCAGATAACAATATCGAAAAGGGTTACATGGTCAATTTAGGATAATAAAGCCCAAAAGCACACACACCAGAGAGTAAACAGTCAACAAGTCTCTAGGACTCATACCCAGCCTCTCTAACACCCTAGCTAATCTAATGCCCCCAAAAAACATGTATAAGCAAAAAATAACCATAAGGATGCATAGAACAAAAATGTTCTAAAGGACTAAAAAATGAACACAGCAGATAACATTTACAGTTAACTCAATTAGAAATATTATTCAATACACAAAATCTAATAAAAACCACAGTTTATCAAATTCAGCTAAATAACATTCCTCTTTCTATTTCAAGATACACATGTTATAAGTCAATTGTAGTATAAAATGCTCATATTTACGAATTGAGTATAACATGCATTAATTATATCATAATTAAATATAATGTAGGTTAATTAATTAAAAATTAACTACAATATATATGTAAATCCTATAAAATTAACCTATAATACAAATCAATTTAGAAATTCATATCCACTACAATATTAAATTTAACAATGAAATATATTAATTAAAATTAACATATCTGTATTACTTAAAATTATCAAAAACAAAATATATTAAATAAAAATTAATAATAATATATTACTATAAAATTAATTTTAAACATAATTAAAATTAATTTAAAAATGAAATTAAATAACCAAATTTTAATTATATTAAAATTTGAAATTACTTAAAAAAAACCGATATTATTTTTTAAAACAAAAAAAAAAACTAAGTTTGTGGGGGTCCCACGCGGCTCTCCCCCTTGTACATGAGCTCATATTATGGGGCCCGCGCGGCCACCCCAGCGCTTAAAGTGCTTCCACCTCACGGGTAGGGACAGGTGGGTACTGTCACCCACCTGCCATACGGTGCATGCCACGAGGTTTGGTGGGGATGGGGTCCCACCTTCCCCCAATCAAATTTTTTTTTTTTCAAAAACTTTTTCTTATTAAATTTTAAATGGTGCATTTTTTTTAAATGAAGTTTTTTTTTTTTTAATTTATAAATTTCTGAAAATACAAAAAATAAAGAAAGGTAGAATAATTCTTTTGACTTTACCTTGTTTTTTGTCCTTTTTGGGCAATTTCCTTTTTGACTACTGAAATTAATTTTTTTAAGTCTGTATCTTTTCCAGGGAGCTAAATTTTTCAACTAATTTAATTTTTCAAAGATAACTCAAAGGGATAATTTTTTTTTTAATCCTCTATAGTGTAAACTATATAACAAATTAATTTATTGATTTTTAGGAGTTCTAGTGGGAATTTTCTCACAAAATTTTGACAGCATAACGGCACTATGTCAAGTAATTATAAAATAGGAAAATAACAGATCTAGGGTTTTATAAATACCTAAAAACCTAGAAACACAATTAAACCATCTAGAAGCCAAAATATCAAACGTGCATCCTTTCAAACATTGAAAACCTCAAATTTGCAAAATTGAAACCATGTAAGAAACACAAAACCTATGTTGATTCCAATGCTATAAACTGAGGAAATGTACCTTTGGAGAAGTTAGGAAACCTAAAAACCTTCAAGCCTGACTCAACCACAAATCTGAGATCCATGAAGAACCAAGCACAAGCAAGCAAGAAATCACCCGAATCTCCAAAACAACAAGCAACCACAACAATCCTCAAATCTTCAAAAATCCCAAAACACCAAGAGCTCTCCAAAATGCCAAAACCTATTATGAGAGAATGAGAGGAGAATTCTCCTAAAGAGAATCAACTTCCCCTAATTGTGCAAACCCTCATGGAAACTCCCCATTCAATCCCTAAAATGAATCAGCTTGAAATTGAAAGTAATTCAAAATTAAATAATTAAAATATCCTTTTTTGCCACAACTCAACTTTGACTCCTAATATCTAGTTGAGAATTTTGAATTTGAAAATACTTTTTCAACACATTCATGCACATGTAATTAATAAAATATTAAATTAAATAAATTAAATATTTATGTCACAATAATACATGCAACCAAATATTTAATCATTTAATTAATCATAAAATCATATTTACTTTAATTTTCAATTAAATACTTAATTAAATCAAAATATTCAAATATTTGAATTTAATTAATTATTTCAATTAAACATAGGATATAATTAAATATTCAATTCAACTATAATCCATTAAATCATTAAACATACGAAATCACTCAAACCCCAATAAATCACCTGAAAGAAATCACATGCAAAAACAACATACTCAAGGAATGGGTATTCGAATTCCTATCAACTAGATGAATCCGGATAGGGTAGTCAAACTGAAACTCATCCAACATTAGGATGATTAGGCTTAGGTTAGGGTTTTAGATCTGTATGTTACCTCCCCTCTTTACCATTGAGATGAATATTTATGGGCACACTCACTCCTGCCAATTCAGGGAAGACGATGTCGTGTACCTACAATCCTGTCATCAAAATAAAATGCATGTACACATCATATAATATCGCAAACAATGATAGGGATTGGTCAAACGTGTGGATCTCTATGAGGAAAGTAACTACATCTCTATCCTCCACCATGACAACACATCAACAAGTACATCCACATATAAGACAACCATACACATGCAAGTATGGGGTAAGTACATCATAATCTGAAATCAACATATAATAATCATCATAATAAAATCATCACATCTATCTATGCATATGATAAACCATAACATAACAATCACCATCAACTGTAATAATAATAGCTCTCATGAAAGTAGCCCAAAATAATTTGGCCAATCAACTGAAACCACTGCCTAAAAGAGTACGACATCATAAATTGAAAGAAAAATATGAGTGGGTATTACATCCACCCCCCCTAGGATTAGGCTTACTCCTAGAAGCCCGTAAACAAGTAGGGATATAAATCCCATAATCTAGCTGCATCCTCCCAAGTCACTAAAGACTCATCATTTGGGTCCCATTGGACCCTTACCTGCTCTATGGTGCGACCCCTGAGGTTCACACCTCGCTGCTCCAGAATACGTATTGGCTCTAAAGCCAGCTGCCCATCCTCAAACTGTAATGCATTCCAATCAAGTACATGCATAATTCCAGGAATATATCTCCTAAGAACTAAAACATGAAAAACATCATGGATGTGCGATAGGCTAGGTGGAAAAGCAAGTCAATAAGCAACTAGTCCTATCCTCTCTAGGATCTTGAATGGTCCCACAAAGCAAGGTGCCAACTTTGAACCCTTTCCATAACAGATCAGACTCTTCCATGGGTGCACTCTCATGAACACTCTATCTCCAACTACAAACTACCTATCCACCCTATGAGAATCTGCATACTTCTTATGTCTATCCTTTGCAGTCACTAAATGCTCACGTATCCAAACTACCTGTTGCTCCATGTCCTAAAGCATCTTAGGACCAAGAAGAATACGGTCCTCCAATCTATCCTAGCTTAAAGGCGTATGACAAGGATGGCCATATAATTCCTGGAATAGTGCCATGCCAATAGAACTATGATATCCATTATTGTACGCAAACTCCACTAGGTGCAAGTAGTCCTCCCAGTGAGGTTGTCTATCCATGACGTACATCCTCAACATGTGCTCAAGAACTTAGTTCACCCACTGTATTTGTCCATCAGTCTCAAGATGGTACGCTGAACTAAAATTTAGCTGAGCACCAAGCTCATGTTGTAAAGACATACAAAAAGCTAAGGTAAATACAGGATCTCGATCTGATATAATCTAGAGAGGAATGCCATGAAGTCTCATGATATCCTACATAAAGACCCAGGCAATAGAAATTGTTGTATATGATGATCTCATAGGTGAGAAATGAGCTAGCTTGGTTAACCAATCAACGGTCACCATGATAGCATCGTGTCTGCAAGGAGTCATAGGCAATCCAACTATGAAATTAATAGAAATAATATCCCACTTCCAAGATGGAATGAGATTCAGCTGTAGAATCCCTTCTAGATGCTGATGATTTGCCTTGACCCTCTGACACTCTAAGCATCTAGCCACAAAGTCTTCAATATCCCTCTTAATACCCGCCCTATGGTAGAGCTAACAAAGATCTACGTGCATCTTCTTGACACCTCGATGTGCCAAATAGGGTGCATGATGAGCCTCAGATAACACTAATGTATGCAAATCATCCAATGGTGGTATATAGATCTAGCTCATATGACAAAATAAACCATTTGACTCCAAAACATAACTAGAGAATCTTCCCTCTAATGGTCTCCCTAACTCTATCTCTACCTTCATCTCCTGATACAAGGTATCTCTAGGAAGTGATTGGAGTAACCTACTCCTCTATTCCACACTAAGAGTCAATGCTAGAATGGCTTGTCTCTTGCGACTCAAAGCATTTGCAACTACATTTTCCTTGCCCTGAATATACTTTATCTCAAAGTCATATTCGCAAAGGAATTCCATCCACCTTCTCTATCTAGCATTCAGATTAGGCTGGGTAAAGATGTACTAAAGGCTATGGTGATTTCTATGAAGCTCAAACTAGTGTCCCAATAGAAAGTGTCTCCACCATACCAATGCATGGACAACTGCAGCTAACTCCAGATCATGAGTAGAATAATTAAGCTCATGATCCTTGAGTTTGCGAGACTCATAGGCAATCACTTGCCCATCTTGCATGAGGACTACTCTGATCCCCTCTAATGATGCATCAGCACACACTACAAAATCTCCCACTGGATCAAGCACAACTAGAATAGGTGCGCTAGTCAAACACACCTTAAGGCTCTAAAAAGCCTCCTCACACTTCTCTATCCAAACAAAATTCTTCCCTTTCCACTGAAGACAAGTAATAGGGTGTGCCACCCTAGAGAAGTTCTTCATGAACCTGTAGTACCCATGAAGCTATGTACCTTAGACACATTACTGGGTGATGGCCACTCCATAATAGCCTAAATCTTTGAACGATCTACTGAGATACCTTCTCTAGAGATAACATGACCAAGATACTGTACCTCTGACTGGAAGAAACCACACTTAGCCAGATTGGCATAAAGCTGATTTTTCCTAAGGCACTGCAAAACCTACCGAAGATGCTCTTCATGCTCCTCCATGGATCTAGAATAAATTAGTATATCATCCAAGAAGATGAGAACAAAGCAATCAAGGTACTCTTGAAATACTTCATTCATCAAACACATGATACCGATGGAGCATTCCTCAACCCAAAAGGAACCACTGTGAACTCGTAGTGTCCATAGCATGTATAGAATGCAGTCTTATGGATATTTGCATCCTCAATCCATAACTAGTGGTATCCTAATTTAAGATCAATTTTAGGGAACACCTTGGCATCCTTGATTTGATCAAATAGGTCATCTATGTGTGGTAATGGGTACTTGTTTTTTATCATTACCTTGTTCAACTGTCTATAGTTGATACACAAGCGTAATGATCCATCCTTCTTCTTGATGAAGAGGATAGGTGCTCCCCAAGGAGATACACTAGGGAAGATTCTCCCCTTTGCCAACAACTCCTCTAGCTACAATTTCAACTTACTCAACTTGTGAGTATCCATCTAATATGGAGCTCTAAATATAGGCTCTGCTCCTAACACGAGCTCTATGCGGAAGTCTATGTCATGCTTCGGTGGCATACCTAGGATCTCACTAGGGAATAAATCAATGAACTCCTATAATATATGATGATCCAATGTCTTGACTTTGCTCTCCACACCATCTTTCTCATACATAGATACTGCAAAAATTTGACAACCCTTCCACATACATCGCTTCAGTTGCATAGTAGATATCATGTGAAGGGATATGGATTGAGGAATCCCCATAATGTGACACTCCTTACCATCATCATCCTTGCAAAGGATGGTCTTCCATCTAAAATTGATATTAGCTCCATGAGCTCCCAACCAGTCCATTCCTAAGACAACCCCATATGATCCCAAAGGAATCACACAAAGGTCAACCAAGGTAATGAACTTCCCTAGGTTCAGTTCACAATTATGAACTAAGGAACCTATAGCTACCTTGGCCCCTGAGGCTAGTTCCACTTGCCAACCTAACGCTTGCTTTATAGCCACTATCCCATAATGCTCAACAAGGAAAGGTGATATAAAAGAATCGGTTGCTCCTGAATCAAAGAATATAGAAATAGAGGTACCCAAAATAGTACCTAAGGTCTCAATGACTATCCCCTAATGCTCTGCATGTCTGTGATCCATGGCTGTAAACACTCTGTGTGATCCCCCTCCTACTATAGGCTCTAAGGCTGCTGGCCTTTGTGAAGAGTACTATGGTGCTCTCTGTGGATAATTCACCACAATTTGGCCAAAGTGACCATAGGTGAAACATCATGTGCCTCTAAAATTACCTCTCCCATTGGAGGGTGCACTTGACTGCTGGACACTCCCTCTACTCGCACTAGGCTGTGCAATTTGAGCTGGATGGTTGGACTGATTACACTTATAGCATTGTCCACTCTTGATGCTCTTACCACTCTGGTTAGGAGGTGTAGCCTTCTGATGATGCTAGTTTTGGCTCTAGTTCTAATTACCTCTGTAATAATTGGATGGCTTCTTGAAGTTCCCAGCACCCTGCGAATGGTTACCTCTATAGCCTACTCCAGAAGCCCCACTAGTTTGACCACCCTGTCAACCTCCATGGCCTATTGCCAAGTTATCCTCCACTAGAGTGGCTTTAATAAAAATAGCTCACAGGTTTGTAGCCTCAAAGAGCTTTACCTCCCCTACGATGTGGGTACTAAGACCTCACACAAAGTGTTGTACCATCAATGCTGAGTCCAACCTATATCTAGCATATTTCTTGAGCTTGTAAAAATGATGCTCATACTGCTCTACTATCAATGTCACCTATCTCAAATTATGAAACTCATCATCCCTCTACTGTCTCCATTGATCAGATAGGAACCTCTCTCTAAAGTTCTCGAGAAAGAGTTCCAAGGTAACAGTGTCCATATGAAGACCTAGCTTCTCTTCCTAAATCTTCCACCAAATAGACGCAAAATGTGTCAACTGCATCACAAGATATCTCGCTTTAGTATTTCTTCTAAAGGGATGCATCATGAAGACCCTATCTAAGGCTATCAGCCAAGTCTCTACCTCCAAACCAGATTCATGTCCATTGAAAGGGATAGGCTTCCCTCTTGTCAGGTCCCTCATGTGGTTCACTGCAACCACCACCAGGTCTACTATAATAGTCCTCCCACAAGGGCTCCTAGATCTCTCCCTCTAGCTCTCATCATGATTGGAGTGATGAGATACATCTTGCTCCACTCTAGCTCTCTCAGGAAGGCGATCTAGGATAGCCTGAAGTATATGTCTAGTATCCAATCCCCTAGACTCATCCTGACCCTCTCTCCTCTAATCACCTCTATCCTATTACTGACTAACCTCCTTCCTAACACTTGTGGATGGGATAGGATTCCTATCACCCCCACGGGCACAAGACCCACCTCTACCATGGGCACCTGATCCACCTTTGCCATGGCCTCTAGAGGCTCTTGTTTCAGGCATGATACCTGAAACAAATAGAGATAGATCCAATATTCACCACATAGATTGAATCATAAACTAAAGAATGAATATAACCATAAAGAAATAATTCGAAAACAAAAGTGTTGTATGTATATGTTTTAGTTTCAATTTCAAGATAGACACAACCTAATGGGTGTACAATTCCCAGAGTTCCCAGTGTAGAAACTAGGGCTCTGATACCAAATGTAACACCCCGCCAGGGAACCCAAGAGAGATTAACCTAAACATGATAGTATCTTTGCTGAATAATTTTTTTTTAAATTTTACATAAAGAGACATACATTAATGCGGAAGCAAATACCATTTATACACATGTCTTACACACACATAGATTACATGACTCAAGGGTTCCATGACATTGAATTACTTAATGAAAAACACAACTAACAATATAAAAAGAGATTCCATTTGAATAAATAGAATAGATACAACTTACAAAACCATAATTACAATCCTCATGGATAACCATGAAACCACCATAAACTCACATCCACTGCACATGTCGCAGTGTATGTGGTAATCACTCTAATCTACTTAATATACAATATCCAGATTAGGTATCACATGTGATACTCTAATACAAGATTTACAATAATGAAATTACATAATATATGATGAAGGAACATAAAGAGCTCATCTGCAAAGAACCATCAAGCACTTGGTACAAGGACTTCGAATCTCAATGGGTAAAGAATCACTACCACCCCTCTGTGTGGAACCAAAAAGGTCCACCCCACCATGCTGAAGAGATAAAAATAGACCCCAATCAGATATCCAAAACCAACAAAGAATAAGAACTAAGCAAGGGATCTAGATAGCTCTCTAATCCAGGTATACTACACATCATGAAAGTTAAGACTCACTAATCCAGAGCCAACTGACAACTGTAGGAAATCTAGACTATGTAAAGAAAGGTGTTGTGTGTGCTTGAATGTGACCTCTAAATCATGCACAAACCCAACATAGTCTTTACTCAATTTTTCAATTTACAAAGATAAACATGAATTGTTTATCCTGCAAATTCAATTGACACGACTTGCTGCCTCCTAATTAGTTGTGGATGTCAATTTTACCCTCAGAACAAGAGCCAACAACCTGACCATTGCTAACATGGAGGATTTCTAGAATGTGAGAAAAGATGAAATTGCCATTACTCTATAAATGAGATTGCAACTAGTCTATGAAAATAGATGCAATTGATCTAAGAAAGTGAATTGCAACTAATCTAAGAATAAATTACAACTAATCTATGGAAGCAAATTGCATTTAATCTATGAAAACCAAATGCTCCTAATCTAGAATTCAAATGCTTTTAATCTAGAATGAAAATTGCATTTAAAATAGAAAAGGAATTGCCATTAATCTAGAAATCTTGCAAGAATCAAATTGAAATGTTAGACATATAAATGAATCATAAATGAAAGCAATATATCTTCAATTCCAATTGGAACTAGCCTAATTATGCAATTTTAAGCTTAAAATCATGAAAGAAATTAAATGCAAAATGGACTATAGATTTGATGCTCTCCAAAATCATCCTCTCAAATGAAGAAAATGAGGTCCAATTTATAGAAAACCATGGAAAGAGAGTGAAGAGTTTCTTGAAAAGAAACAGTTGTCTCTTCATTCTCTTTTGAGACAAAAATGCAAAGATTATTTAAATAAAAGGGTGGATTATTGCCACATGAGTGTCCTTTCACATGGAATTATGGAATTCCTTTTTGAGGATAATTCACCCAATAATTAAATAACCTTTCAATTCCTTTTATGTATATTAGCTAAAGGAGGTGGAATTGATTTAATTAAAAGCACTTAAGACTTTAAGATTAAATCAATTAATCATAGGGGTTTTTTAGCTAATAAACTCTAAGAATTTAGGAATTAAATATAATGTCAGATTTATGCAAATTTGGGTTTTTTGCATTTGAAACTCAGTCAATTAAAGTCAATTAGGAGAAGAATTTGCCAAGTACAATAGAACTTTGAAGATGAGAAAATTAAAGGAATGCACCAAAATTGATTGGATTATTAGGTGCCAATTTTGGGGTGTTACATTTTTCCCCTCTTTGAATTGATGTGCGAATAGCACATTGATTCAAAGAACAGTCTGAAGTGAAGATGAATATTTCGGAAGTCTAGGTTAGGTTGCCAAGACACTGATCAGATTAAGAAGCAAAATCATCTGAGAGAAGATCAGAATCAGGGTTAGATTTCCCCAATATCCACTGATAGCTGATGAAGATCTAGGACTATCTCTAGAATCAGGGTTAGATTGCCCTAATATGAAGGTTAGCCCTCCGAGATCCAGGTTAGATTTCCTAGATAATGGTCTAAAGAGTTTTTGAGAGCCATCTTTAGAATGAAGCGTAACTTTCAGGAATTAGGGTTAGATTTCCCCAATACCCAATGAGATTTTAAGAATCATCTCTAGAATGAAGCTTGATCCTTGAGGATCCAAGTTAGATTGCTCAGATACCTAGAAAGATAGATGACAAGATGCGAGACATCAAGATGCCCCTAGAGATTCAAGATCATGGAATATCCAATTTTG
>MU223105.1:697213-707352 GCA_018584345.1 Thuja plicata
CCTTGAGGATCCAAGTTAGATTGCTCAGATACCTAGAAAGATAGATGACAAGATGCGAGACATCAAGATGCCCCTAGAGATTCAAGATCATGGAATATCCAATTTTGACCATAAGGTACAAAAAACTGAATATGCCCTAAGTGATGAGATGCCCCTAGCGATGGGGATTTTTTATTCAAATCAGACTGATTCGAGAATAATGTGAAAAGATCAATGATGCAATCATCGTGCCCCCTCGAGAGCAAAATTGAAAGATGACACATCATAATGATGAAAGTGAGAAATCACAGAGAAAGATAGATCAAGAGAGAGAAGAATTGATTTGGAGTGATCAAGAGCTCCTATTTATTAGGTTTGACCATAGTTGACTAGAATTGACTAGAGTTGACTTTGATGAAAAGATTGCAGAAACTCAGAAAAATGATAACAAGAGATAATCCTGACAAAAAAGCAACGTCAGAAAATTGACTACACAAGCAAAATTTAAAAATGTAATTTTGAGCTACTTAGGAGTGTCTGGTTTTGATTTTGATCACAAAAATGGATTCAGAATGGTCCATTTAGCCAAGGGTGCAACTTTTGTAGAAAATAGAGCACTTTGAAAAATTAGGTCAAAGGCTATATAAGGCTCGGAGGGGACATTTTCAAATCATTATTCACCTTTTGACTTTAGCGATGGTGAGGGCTCCAGCTAATATTGATAGCATTCCCATACATTCTCACTAATTTGAGCGCTCACAACGACACAACCGACCGGCAGAGTATGACACACCTGTAAGTAATCGCAACTTGATCCTATATTTTTAAAAAAAATTTATCAATTTTTAGTGTTAGCATGTTTTTTAGGTCATTTAAACTTTGTCTCACCCAATCTCGTACAAGGAAATAGTTTTCTCGTGCCGCCCCTGATCACCTTTCACGCGAGAAATCTGAATCCTCATGCGGGTTAGGGGTTTTGCCCGCGGGCCCCTCCCTAGTGCTCGCGCGAAGAGCGTGCATGTGCCTCATGAGATTTCTATAATCTCACGCAAGAACACATCCTGCCTCGCGTGAGCTAGAAATCTCGCGTGGGAAAAGAGTTTCCTCACGTGAGAAAAGAGTTTTCTCGCATGGGAAATTGGCCAAAAGTCAAACATTGTCATTTTCTTGTGTCACAGAGTCAACCAGTTGCCATATCTTAAATTGTGTGTAGAATAGGTCCATAGCTGCATTTGTTGTCTTTTGCTTTGAAAAATCATCATTGTTGAGGTACTGATCCAATTTTGTCACTTACTTTGCAGGTCAACCTCCCAGACATCAATTTCAAATCTCATCACCCTATCATGGGTGAGTTATTATAGAGACTATCAGATGTTGATGGGGCCCACATTGATGGGCTAGGATTGACATATCTGCGTGATGTACCTGATATTTAGGTGAATCATAGATTACTTGGTGCCCTGGTTGAGCGTTTCCATTCAGAGATGAATACTTTTCACTTGCCACAGGGAGAGATGATGGTGACTCCAGAGGATGTATACCAGATTTTGAGAGTGCCATTCTATGGAGCTTGTGTAGAGTATTACACACAGCCTAGAGATGGTACACAGGCTTTGAGAGCCATCTTTCAAGATGATTTGGTGATGGGCTGGGCCATCTCATGGGAGGAGTTGATACAGACTTATGGTAGAGATTATCCCTTGGCAGTTGTTCTTGCACTATTTATGAGTTGTCATCTGGTTCCTGATCATGGTCAGCATGATTTAGAGTGTGGTTGGGGTGTTATTCTCTAAAAGATGCTGGCTATTCTTGTAGTCACGTTTGGATGGGGCGAGTGCATGCTCGCACAAATGTATCATGAGATGCATAAGATCGTGTATCAGGGTGCCCGTACTATGGCAGAAAGAGTCATCATTTTGCAGATCTGGGCCTGGGATCACCTTCCCGTATGTAGGCTGATATTCCATGATACACGACAGCCATTAGAGCCATACATTTATAGATACGCCGGTCTGATGACCTAGCCTGTGTTGGGTAAGACTGAGCAGTGGAGGGTGCAGATTGATGATATGGCTATAGTCATATGTCGACCTTGGGAAGCCATTGAGGTATGGGATGATGCTTGTCATGAGCTATCATACATGTTCTACTTGCATCCTCTGATAGGATGTACTATTACTATCATTGAGCTCTTCTTTCTTACACGCATATTGTGCCAGTTTGGGAGGCCGCAGGATGTGTCTTTGGAGTATTGTACATATGCCTGATTCGTCAATGAGATGAAGAAGAGGTGGCAAAGATTGCTTGATAGGGGGCACAACATGATAGAAACCTGAGTACCACCAGCTAGGTGGGATTATATGGCTGCGGTGATGAATGTAGGTATGACACCTGCATACAGAGACTATCTGTTAGCACATCCTTTTCCGAGATTCACAACTCCAGTGGGTCAGATACCTCAGGTGGTACAACCACTACCTTAGCAGTAGGCATAATAGGTTCCTCCATTAGGATAGTAGCCACAAGATCAGTAGCCATAGTAGCCACCTCTACAGCAACAGGGGAGATTTGTATGGTCCAGGATAGTTCAAACTGATATTCCTGTGAGACCCATGGGATCAAATGCAGGTGTTGGTCCTAGTGGCAATTAGGATAGAGCTGCCGAGTAGGGGGATGATACAGTGATGGCTAATGCTATTCTGACTGATCCTCAAGTAGGCAGACAGGTAGCACAGTTGCAGGAGGCTCTCCATAGAGTTAGGGAGAGAGCCTGTTAGACATAGAGGGAGCATGACGACCTCTACACGCAGGTGATCATCCAAGATACATGGATATCTGAGCAAGACTGGGAGATCTGGGAGTTACAAGAGGCATTGACTAGATCATAGTTGCAGACCAGATATGAGGCTGCCCAGGCTTCTTACTATTATGTTGTGTATATTATTGCAGTACCTGAGGTAGCAGATCAGATTCTTCCTTTCATAGACTATGCTGGTGCAAGGGTCATTCCATTGGGACCACCTCTAGCGGGACCTCCTCCTCCTCCTCAGAAACAAGGCATGCCACCCCCTCCACCTCCTCCAGGGGGTTAGATTGTGATGTATATTGTACCACCATTTTGACATATTGTGCTTGAGTAGCACCCTTGTACATTCAGACTGATCGATATATATATGAGCTTGATTTTTGGCATCATTGTACATGTGTATATATTGCTTTAAATGTGTATGTTTTATGAGATTATTTGCTATATGATTAGATGTATGGATTAGAAATGTATGTCATGGATGAATATGCAAATTTTTATGCACATGTTTTATTGATGTATGAAAAATGCTATGATAGATGTTAGATGGATAAATGCTATGTATGATTTAATTTATGCTTATAATGGATGCACTTTGTTTATGGATATATATAAATACAAATGAATGGATGGAAATATACCTTTTTGGAAATGAATGTAATGCAATGAATGCAATGGTACTAATCATCTCATGTAGGATATTCATAATATACAATAGGTACTAACCAAAATAATATGAACGAGGATCAAGAATGAGGACCGGACACTCATGCAGTCGAGAAGAAACCATGATGAAAGATGAGGACCTTTGAAGAATGAGAAGATAATGAAGAGAGCACCAAACTACCATGATGCAAGCCTAAAATGTGAATGCAAGCCTGCAATGCAAATGCAAGTCTAAGCTAAATGCAATCCTAGGACTTTGGTTGTTGGACTCATCGTATTTATCATCATTGGGTGCTTTTGGATCATCGGAGTCAATACAATCCTTACTGGTGCCACTACAACCATAAGAATATGAATATGACTTTCATCAGATAAAATATAGGAAATGAACATAAGCACCAAGGCACAAAAGCCAAGGTGACCCAAAAATTGTTTCCAGCTTGATATAGTAACAATTCACAAGTAAACAAACACAGCAATAACAGTCAAGGAGATAGTTTCACCCTCCCCTTGGCGTACAAATAAACAAGATTGAGGGATGCGAGGCTCTTCCACCTTAATGCAGAAGCTCTTATCACATACATCTTATTTATTTGACATTGTTGGATCATCGAAACCACACCAACAAGCAATAGACAAAGAAAATATCAATGAAATCCATGAGAATAGACAACATACAAAGAAAAGAGTCAATCATATCTCAGCATGTTTCAAGGCTTATGAATGTGTCTAAGTTTAGGGTGTTGAAAAACACCATTTTTCTTGTGAGTGCAATGTGTTTTATTTCTATCGAGAGATGTTTACATTGCAAGATATCTGAAGTGTGTTGAAAAACACAGATGTGTCCAAAGAAAGTGTTAAAAAACACTGTTTGATTAAGGTGTTGAAAAACACCAGTTTGTGCCAGTAGAAAGTTGTCCTTTGACAAGATTACTGACTCAAGTGTAAACCAAAGAGTGATCAAAGTGGGGAGCCATGCCCCCAAGTGACAAATGGATCAAAGCCAAACAAATAGATAGCGAAATGATGGGAGAAATCTCAGCAATGTAGCAGCAGTAGGCAAACACAGTGAGAACCACTGGTGACTGTCGCAAGAGATTCTCAAGCATAATGATCGATGACAAGATCAAGGCATCAATAAGTAGATGTAGTGAGGACCACTGGTGACTGATGCAAAGAGAGTCTCAAGGAGAGAAAAAGTGCCATCGAGGCATCGGTAGGCAGATGCAGTGAGATCCACTGGTGACCGATGCAAGAGGAGAAAGACTCCAAAAGATATGACAATGCCCCCTGGACCAGGAACATGCCCCCGAGTGTGACCAGTTTCAATCCATGTGAGGTCAAGAAAAATCTTGAAGATGACAGAAAGAAAAAGCATGATCACACTAAAGAAGGAAAGTGAACTAAAGCGAGAAAGCAAACTGAAGCAGGAAAGTGAAAGAGCAACTGCAAGAAAGCCAAGAGATGCTGCGATAGATAAAGCATTGTAGAAAAAGAGGCACCTGTTTACCAGGTTTTCATCATGGTACTTATCTAAGGCATCACAAGAAGTGGTTTTCACCATAGGACAAATTGATTTCTCTTTACTTTTTCTACCAAGGTGCCTGTTTACCAAGTTTTCACCAAGGCACTTTTTCATTTTTCATTTTTTTTTTTTTTTTTTTTTATATTTTTCATTTATATTTATATTTTTTTTAATTTTTTAATTTATTTAGGAACTTTAAGCTTCTTTCTCTTTATATAGTGCTCCTTCAAAGGATATTCTATGAGGGGTCAAGGCCGCTGAAAGTATGCTCAAAGATGTTGATAGGAAGATGAAATGGAGGATAAGGAAGATGGAGGCCAAGATTTTATGCAATGGATTGGATGAGAGGAAAAGAAGGAATGTAAGAACCCAATATGGAAGGATAGTAGGTGATAAGATCAACATTGACACACCCCTTAAAGGGTAGTGGATGGATGGAGGAAAAGTGGATGGAGTAGCTTGAGATGTTGATGGAGGAGTGGATATGGATCTTGGTACGCGAGGACCCAAGATGGAGTTAGAAGATAGGAGATGTTTAGATGGAGATGAAGTGGAAGACTTTGCAAGCTTGGATGCCAACTCTGATTGTTCCTTTTAGTGTAAGTCTTTTAAGAGTGACTTGGGAATCCACATAACTTTTTCTTTTCTTTTTGTATCCAATTCCTTGAGAAGAGGCTTGGGAACCCATATAGTATTTGATTTTATGCTTGCATCAGATGATTTAGAACATAATTATTTCATAATGGATTTAGGAACCCATATTTTCTTTGATTTGGTTCTTTTTTCCGAGGACCTTTGTGGTCTCTTGAATATTTCCTTTTTCTTTGTAGTCACATGTCGATTAGACTGGATGTAGTGATCTTCATATGTATGTGGATTCTCATATTTCTGATTTCTTTGTTTGACATCCAAATTGCTTCCAAAAGACTTAGGAATTGTGGTTGAATAGGGCCGATATGACTGGTTCATATGGAGGGATTGATAGGGAGACTTCAAAGATGTATGTATTTTTTGATCTTGATAGGAGATAAGGTAAGTGGATGACAAGCTAGTATTGATAGGCATGGTAGATGGAGGAATATAAGGACCCAATATAGATGGAAGGTTTGATGGTCTCAGCTTTTGGATGTAGGGACCAAGGATAGATTTAGAGGATGGAGAAGACTGGTGCTTATGTTTGAATGGAGGGATATAAAGTGTGGAAGGGATATCAACATCTTTAGAGTGATTTGCATGACCAAGGCTCTTCTCTTTTGAATTCACCTTTATTTCAATAGGTGCATGAGTAGCTTTGATAGGAGAAATTTTCATAGGAGTAGCTGAAGCTTTAGGGGATTTATTTTTTTGCAAGGGATTTGGAGGAACAATGTTTTCTTGAGGTGGATATGGAAGAGCATGACAAAGAGATGAAGGGATGCTCTGATCTTGACAAGGATCTTTAGACAGTGTACAAAGGGTACCTTTCTCTTGATTTTTAATAGGTTCATTATAGATGTAGAAAGGATATCTTGATCTCACTTGGGAGATGGAGGATGTTCTTGGAAGCGATGAAAGGAGATGATAAAATTATCATGGGATTCTTGAGATATGCGACACTGGTAAACCATTGGATTAAGATGGAGGGTGTCTTGATCATGATCATAACTGATATTTGTTTTCTCACATTGTGGATTCTCCTCTTGACATGAAGCCACTTCTAAGGATGAGGTAGGAGTTTTAATCTGCATATGGGATTCTTGACACACTGACAAACAGTCATTGGGAATAGGCATGATAGGTGTTGAAGCACATGGAAACTTGGGGTCTATGATCTTTGAAGCCCAAGAAGGACTTGCAATCGTATGCGGGTTAGCTTGGATCTCTTTTAGAGGTAGTCCTTGAGGGTAGACATAGTCATCCTTAGGTTCAGTTTTTGACAGAGAGGATGAATCTTTAGGAGATGGAAGAATGGTGGAAGAAGTAGACATGAGATGGGAACCATTGCTAGACATAGGTTCTTGATATTGATCATGCTTGAGATTAGTATCTTCACTAGGTGATTCATTAGGATTTTCCATTTCAATTATGCCATCATCTATGAGATCTTGGATTTTATGTTTCAACTCCATGCAAGATGAATTTTCATGCTTATTGTGTCAATGATATGCATAGTATTTATTGAAGAATGCGGATCCAAGTAACATGATTTTAGGAAATGTGATGAGGTCATTCTTAAGAAGTTCTTCCAATATTGATTCATAAAACTGTCCCAAAGGAGTAAAGACTCTCTCTGAAGGATAATTAGACACTTCTTGACTTGAAATATCCTTCTTTTGTGGATAGAAAGGGATCTCATCTGATATTGTCATGACTTCCTCTACGTGTTCTTGATCAAAGTTAGGATTATCATAAAACTAGTCTGGATCAAAATTGGGATCGTCATCACATTGTTCTTGATCAAAGTTGGGATTATCATACCAATATTTATCCATGTTGGAAGAAAATGGAGAGATGTGGGAATCCTTTTCCTCCCTTAATCGTTGGAGTTCAGATCCCAAAGTTTGAAGTTGTTTCCATAAAGTTTCCCTAAGAATCTTATATTTGGTTTTATATATTGTAAAATTGTCTTGATGCACTTGTTGGTAAGAATCAGTTGGTTCACAACTCAAGACAACTAGTTTTAGTCTATAGACAATGAGGGAACAAGCAATCAAATCCCAGACAAGAGGCAGATAAGGAAGATAAACAAACTCAGTTTTTAAGATAAAAACCAAATTTTGAGACACAGTGGGAACTATTCTCTAACAAGATTTCCAAGCTTAGGATAGTTTTAAGATGATACAAATCAGAAATCTCTGTTTCAAGGTGACAAGCACTCATTTAAAAACATGAAGTTTCAATCAAGTAGTGACGCAAACAGTAGTCGTAAACAATCCACTAAGGACAAAGCAACTTGGTAGAAACATGGGAGTCTTTGTTTGATGATAGTACGGATAGTTTAAGATTCTAAAATAGACACTCAGTTATCCCTACAAACAAAATTGGTTGAGAAGACAAAATCTGTGCCCCGCTGTCTTATGCGTATGCATGCACCTCACACAACAGTGTCAACCTCAAAAGAGCACCCGTGTTTTTGGTGTTTCCAAGGACTAAGTATATATGTTCAAAGGTTACCCTTAAATAGGGGCCAACATCATATACCACTTCAAACATCCAGGTGCATACCTATGTCAAGAATCTAGGGGAGAGATTCTTCCCTCTCCCTGCACATAGATTATGTCTCCTTTTGGAGGTGAACTGGGTAGGCATCTAACTAAGAGAGTGTTTAATAGGCTTCCATTCACAATAACCTCTGGTACCTCTGATATAGAGCTAGGGCCTCATAGCCACACCAACACTTGTAAGTCACACACCCTTGCAAGCAAGGCTGGGAGCGGCGCTACTCAGTATGACAAACAAGGCTTTCTCATGATGATAGTCAAAATCAATGAGAAATAAGTTACTATGGCTTTGGATTCTTTAAAATACAAAAAAGTAGACTTTATTAGAGTGAGGTCAAATCATCGGTGAAAGGTGTGTACTCACTTGGGTCATTCTCGGAGGTTCAACTTCTGGCAGGCCCTCTAAAGGTGACTCAACTTGGTTCAGATTCAAGGGTTTGATTTTTTCTGATTCTCTCAATGAGAGAAGAGCATACTTCTTTACCTTTGTACCTCACCCAAACACATCAAGAATATTCATCATCGAGATAGTTTCACTCCACCAAGTCCACAAGTCTTTGGGTTTCTGATTCTCTCAAAGAGAGAAGAGCATAATCCCCTAACAAGTAGAAGTGCTAAAGATTTTCTATCTTTCTCTACTTCCCCAAGTATCCATCATGCTAGCAACATCTGGGTCTCAGTTTCATCCATGGGTATCACTTCCATGTAATGAAGAGCCTATTCCCCTACTTTGCTATCAGGATCCTTATGAAATTTTAACAAAGCCCTATTTAGACTATGTGAATGAAAAACATTAAACAAACATGACATTTTAATTATGTCTTTGACTATTGTCCTGCAAGTAAACTGTTTGAAATTTTTGATCTTTGACAAGCAAACCTACAAACCACTGCTATGCTACAGTAGAAATCAGAAATAGGAAAATCAGAGCAGAAAATAGATGTCAGAACAGAGAAATAGCAGATTAAAAATTCTAAAATTTAAATGCCTATCTATCAAAGTTCATGTGAGCAAGTGCTTCGACGCACATGAGAAATTACTTTGATGCACACGAGCTTTCTATTTTCTCGCACAATAGAGTGCTACAGAGAGGAAAACTTTGCACGGCTCAACGTGAGACTTTCTACTAGTGTTGTATGAACGTATGGAAGATCTCAAAAAACATAGTCAAGAAGTTAAAAAATGAGGCCAAAAATCATTTTTTCTGCCCCTCAGTGGGCGTCAAAATGTGTGTGCTTGAATGTGACCTCTAAATCATGCACAAACCTAGCATAGTCTTTACTCAATTGTTCAATTTACAAAGATAAACATGAATTGTTTATCCTGCAAATTCAATTGACATGACTTGCTGCCTCCTAATTAGTTGTGGATGTCAATTTTACCCTCAGGATGAGAGCCAACAACCTGACCATTGCTAACATGGAGGATTTCTAGAATGTGAGAAAAGATGAAATTGTCATTACTCTATAAATGAGATCGTAACTAGTCTATGAAAATAGATGCAATTGATCTAAGAAAGTGAATTGCAACTAATGTAAGAATGAATTACAACTAATCTATGGAAGAAAATTGCATTTAATCTATGAAAACCAAATGCTCCTAATCTAGAATTCAAATGCTTTTAATCTAGAATGGAAATTGCATTTAAACTAGAAAAGGAATCGCCATTAATCTAGAAAGCTTGCAAGAATCAAATTGAAATGTTAGACATATAAATGAATCATAAATGAAAGCAATATATCTTCAATTCCAATTGAAACTAGCCTAATTATGCAATTTTAAGCTTAAAAGCATGAAAGAAAATAAATGCAAAATTGACTATAGATTTGATGCTCCCCAAAATCATCCTCTCAAATGAAGAAAATGAGGTCCAATTTATAGAAAACCATGGAAAGAGAGTGAAGAGTTTCTTGAAAAGAAACAGTTGTCTCTTCATTCTCTTTTGAGACAAAAATGCAAAGAT
>MU223105.1:707402-731633 GCA_018584345.1 Thuja plicata
TTTGAGGATAATTCACCCAATAATTAAATAACCTTTCAATTCCTTTTATGTATATTAGCTAAAGGGGGTGGAATTGATTTAATTAAAAGCACTTAAGACTTTAGGATTAAATCAATTAATCATAGAGTTTTTTAGCTAATAAACTCTGAGAATTTAGGAATTAAATTTAATGTCAGATTTATGCAAATTTGGGTTTTTTGCATTTGAAATTCAGTCAATTAAAGTCAATTAAGAGAAGAATTTACCTAGTACAATAGGACTTCAAAGATGAGAAAATTGAAGGAATGCACCAAAATTGATTGGATTATTAGGTGCCAATTTTGGGGTGTTACAGGTGTCATCATGTACGTCTAACCCTTAAGTTTTGTCCTAGCAATCCCAATGGATTTTGGCACTTAAGTGACCATACACGGAGTCAATGACCTCTCAAACTGACAAGGCCACTAACTATGCTAGGTACCCCTCGAGGCAACTAACATCTTCTCATCACCATCTTAGTCTATACTAGCACTCAAGCATGGGTGAGGACACACGTTATTAATTTATTTTAATATCTCTCAGTATGTATTTAGTTATCACTTATTAAGTAAACTCTACAATAAGCAATCCAATAGTCACTTATGGACACAAAACTTATTGCAAGCCACCCCCTACTACACCTCTAGGTAACCTACCCTAGGCTCACAGATCCTACAAAGATCTAGCATAGGTCACAACCCACAAGCATACCCAAGTCCAGTATCCCACACAATCAGGAACGGTCACATATAGGTACACAATCTGATAACAATATTGAAAAGGGTTACATGGTCAATTTAGGATAATAAAGCCCAAAGCACACACACCAGAGAGTAAACAATCAACAAGTATTTAGGACTCATACCCAGCCTCTGTAACACCCTAGGTCATCTAATGCCCCCAAAAAAACATATATAAGCAAAAGAGAACCATAAGGATGCATAGAACAAAAACATTCTAAAGGACTGAAAAATGAACATAGCAGATAACATTTACAGTTAACTCAATTAGAAATATTATTCAATACACAAAATCTAATAAAAACCATAATTTATCAAATTCAGCTAAATGACATTCCTCTTTCTATTTCAAGATACACATGTTATAAGTCAATTATAGTATAAAATACTCCTATTTACGAATTGAGTATAACACACATTAATTATATCATAATTAAATATAATGTAGGTTAATTAATTAAAAATTAACTACAATATATATATATGTAAATCCTATAAAATTAACCTATAATACAAATCATATTAGAAATTCATATCCACTATAATATTATATTTAACAATGAAATATATTAATTAAAATTAACAAAACAAAAAAACTATGTTTGTGGGGGACCCACGCGGCTCTCCCCCTGCGCATGAGAGCATATTATGGGGGCCTGCACGGCCACCCCAGTGCTTAAAGCACTTACACTTCATGGGTGGGGACAGGTGGGTACTGTAACCACCTAAATTTGGTATGTTCTAACTATGGACCCTATTTTCCCTAAGTGTGATCATACCCTCGATTATGTCCAAACGACCTTGTTACTACTTGGCATAATTCTTCTAATCAATTTAATATCCTAGGTGATTTTTATCACTAATTTATATTAACTATTATAGCCATACAATTCAAATCAAACCAAAATCAAACATGGCTATAGTATTTAATTATAAAGGAATTAAATAAATCCCTAAATCAAATACCCACTTGCAAAATAACCCATTCGCCTAGCCTATTTAATTTAATTAAAATGGCTATAGTCCCCTAATTATTAAAAAGCAATTTCATTGTTTAAATAATTAATTCCTATATTTCTAAATGGATTAAATAAGTTTATTTCATTTATTAATATTCCCCTAAATCCCATCCTAGCCTATCTAAACCACTTCTACCCTGGGTTCTAACCCTTCTCAACCCATTAACCCTTGCTAATCTAATCCTAATCCTAAATTATGCTCTAACCCACCTCCTAATGTTGTCACATTCCATTAAGGAATGCTTAGCAACTCCACCCACTTGAGAAAGTCCACTTTCTCAAGTTGGAATTTCTTAAGGTCCACCTTCTCAAGCCACCCTCCCTTGCTTCTTAAAGGCCTTCATTAATAAATTATTAATGAGAAGACCTTAAGCCTATGTCTCTACCATGCCTTATTAATGCCTTGAGCATTAATGCCTCTTACACCTTCATTTATGGGTATTCTAAACTCATAAATTCACCTTGTCCCCCCTCTCTCTCTCTTCCATTCTTCTATTATGATGCCTCTCACATTAATTCTAAACCCGAAGTGTTCAATCTAAACAATGGCATGCAAGCAAGAAAAGAGGCTAAAGTAACACCTCCCATCCCCAAACCAAACAATGACAATGACAAGGGATGCACATGGACTTCAAAACCCCAAAGAACATTCACTCCTTTGGAGGAACCTCTTGAGACAGTTTTGAAAACATTGGTGGATAACAAAGTTCTTACGATTCCTGATTCAAAACTATGGGAACCGATGGTCAAACCCAGATGGTGGGATGATAACTCTTATTGTGTATTCCACAAAAACAAGGGACATAAGACTAACAATTGTCTCAAGCTTAAGCACATTTTCCAAGACCTCACCAAAGGAGGTAAGATCAAGGTCGATCGGCATACTACCAATGAGGACCATATGACATTTAACAAACCTCTTCCCAATTACAATCAAGGAGAAACAACCAAAGGAAAAGGTAATGAGGTAAAATATACCTATTCCAAACATGACAATGTGATCAATATGCTTGATATTAAAATTGAATCCATCAACATGATCACAATTAAAGGTGCTTCATCCTCCTCAAATACTGTAACATGGAGCCAAGTATAGGTTACAATCAAGGGACCTCCAAAACCAACACCAACATCAACACCCATGGTTCCTATTGTCACTATTCCTAAACCAGCAGCAAAACATGTGGTCACTATTCCCGGAGAAAAATATGACTTGCTAGACCAATTGCAAAGAACCGCTGCAAAAATTTCCATCTTTGAGTTGCTCAAGATATCCACGGTGCATAGAGAAATCCTAGAACAAGCTCTACATGCTACTAATGTTCCAAAGGATATAGATATAGACAAATTCCAAGCGATGGTCAATCATATCTCAATGCCACACTATCTCTCCTTCTCTGAAGAAGATGAAAAATCATTGACCCATCCACACAATCAACCCCTCCATATCAAAGTCCTTATTCATAGATCCCGTGTTAGACACGTATTGATAGATGGAGGCGCTGGATTGAATATCTATACATTGGATTTAGTCAGGAGGCTAGGCCTCTCAGAGCAAACAATTGACTCTATAAATAAGATAACCATCAAAGCCTATGATGAGGAAGAAAGATCCTCCAGAGGTATTATTTGTCTACCCATCAGAGTGGGGCTGATTGAAAGGGATGTCATATGTCAAGTTCTGGATTTACCCCTGGCCTACAATATTCTACTCGGTAGACCATGGATTCATGAGATGCAAGCTGTACCATCCACTTATCACCAATGCATCAAGTTCCCACATAATGGGATAGAAGTAACAATTCTTGGAGATGCCAAATACACTTGCCACAATATCAAAGAAGGTAGCATGATCCCACACAAAAAAGAGGCTATGGATGTAGTTGCTCCTGAAATGACCAAGGATATGGTCATGAAGGGTTTTAGCAAAAAATTGAAACTTCAAGAAATAGGTATGGGAGAGTACAAGTTGGACCGGAATCCCTCAATGATAGAACTTCTAGTATCACTGAGATCCTATGGAAAACCATCATCAACATTCACACCTCTAGCATCCAAAGAGCCAGAAGTACACAAGGCAACTGGCATAATAAGGCCATCCATGTTTTCTTCAGATAACACAGAAGAACATGCAGTCTTGGATTGGCTTTACAAAGGAGAACCAATGGAATCTGAGGTCAATCATGTGAAGATATCCCCCAAGCAGTATGGAAAGGGATATGATTTCCTCAAAAAAATGGGTTACAAAGGAAAAGGACCTCTAAATGACACAGGACAAGGGATCATTGAACCCATTCCCATGGATTTCCACCTCAAAAGAGATAAAATAGGACTAGGTTTTAATACTCAATCCAACAAACCTACTTAAAAAGAGAGTCCACCTTCTAAAACAGGGAGTGATAAAATAGATGAGATAATATTGGAACCATGGCCTTATGAGAGATTACTACATATTGGTACAGAGAATTTTGAATATCAAGGTGAACCCTATGTACCTAGCTTTGAGGTACCACTTGATTTTCACACTCCTTTTCTAGCACAACCTCCTATTCAAGAGGTAGGAGACACCATAGCAACGATCACTCAGGAGGAACCCCGGCCACAAAATTTACATCCTAACTGGGGGCAATTAGTCACAATTTCACATGTCCTAGATCTACCTCACTTTGATCTACAAGCAGCTAACCGAGTCCATCAAATAAAAATTGTTGAATATTTGAACAGGTCTGATGATGATGCCACGGACTCTCATGACTATGAGTATGATCGATTATCTATTGCCTCAGAAGAAATTGGGATAGACACAATTCACATGTTTGCAGCTTCCTCAACTCCTAGTAAACAGCCTGGCACTCCTTTTAATGATACTGATCCTCCTAAAGTAGAAGAAGAGTTCCTTCCTCTGATCATTGATGGAGACACTGGTGAATACATAACTCTACGATAATTTCATAGGCTACAAGAAAGAAGCCTCCTTTTACAAAGGGATGATGATGAGTTACCTACTGATGATTTGCTAGAGTTAGATCCCTATATGACTGACAATGACCCTTTTAACAACGATCTTGCTCTTATTGATCTAAACATCAAAGATATTAACTTAACAGACCATGTCATGTTGGTTAACAATTTTGATACTAACACGATGCTGTCCTTCTTAGAATATGACTCCCTAAAATTGGTACTTCCAGACCTAATTGATTGGACTAAAATAGATCCTATGCCTATGCTTGACTTTTCCAATGACCATTCCCTAGCTTGTTATCTTAATGCTTGTGAACGTTACCCTTCTTCTTCCACCAATGCAAGGAGTGAGAACATATCACAGGAGGATATCAAGTTTCTCAGTCACAAACTAAAAAATAAAAAGAAAAAGAGGACTGATGGTGAAAACCACTCTGTGGCAGTATCAGATCCCAAAATAGTAAAGAAAAAATATGTATCCGATGGTGAAAACCTCTTAGAGGCACCAAAGGATGAGACTCTTGATATCCTCCCTGAACACTTTCAGGAAAGATCTTTAGTATTAATTGAACCAACACAGGAAGTAAACTTGGGTACTAATGAGAATCCTCAAATAGTTCATTTGGCGCAATCTTTATCAGAAGATGAGAAGGTATAGTTCATAGAGTTCCTAAAGGAGAATAAGATCAACTTTGCAGGGTCTTACACTGATATGCCAGGGCTAGATCCTAATCTCATTATGCATCACTTATCTATAGCTCTTGGGATCAAGCCCGTGAAACAAAAACTTAGAAAAATGCATCCTCATGTTGCATTACTGGTGAAAGAAGAATTAGAAAAGTTGTTAAAAGATGGATTCATTTGAGTCATTGCCTATGCAGCATGGATCTCTAATGTGGTCCCTATTTCAAAAATTGATAAATCTATCAGGATTTGCATGGACTTCAGAGACCTCAACAAAGCATGTCAAAAGGATGACTTCCCTCTACCAAACATTGACATGATCATAGACCTTACAGCTGGCTTTCAGATGTATTCACTAATGGATGGATTCTCTGGCTATAATCAAATCAAGATCACCCCTGAGGATCAAGAGAAAACTACCTTCACATGCGCATGGGGCACATTTTGCTGGAACATCATGCCATTTGAAATAAAGAATGCCGGGGCAACATATGAAAGAGATATGAAACCCATATGCCATGACATGATGCACAAAAACATGGAGGACTATGTCGATGACACATTGGCTAAATCTAAAGAAAGATGTACTCACATTGCTGATTTGATAAATATATTGGATCGAATGGAACAGTTCCAACTTAGGCTCAATCCAAAGAAATGTACCTTTGGAGTCCAATCAGGAAAGCTCTTAGGATTCATAGTATCACCAAAAGGAATTGAGGTAGATCCTGTAAAAGTAAAAGCTATTTTAGAGATGACTCCTCCATGTAATATCAGTCAGATGAGGATGCTACAAGGGAGACTCCAGTCTATCCAGAGATTCATGTCCCAACTTGCAGATAAGGCACAACCCTTTACTAAGCTACTACATAAAGGGGTTACATTCAACTGGGATGAACACTGTGAAGGAAAATTCAAGAATTGATGGCATACCTAGCTTCACCACCTATTCTTATGGCACCTATTCATGGAAAATGTTTGCTCCTATACATTTCAGCTATAGCTACATCCCTAGGAGTAGTACTGGCGCAAGAAGATGACACAAAGAAGGAACAAGCTATCTACTACATTAGTAGAACTCTAGTCACTTATGAGCTCAATTATAGCATCATTGAGAAAGCATGCTTAGCAGTTGTCTTTGCATCATAGAAATTGAGACACTACATGCTCTCTCATATAGTGAAGCTCATTACTAAGATAGATCCTCTAAAGTATCTTTTGAGTAGGACAGCATTAACAGGACATTTGGCAAAGTGGGTCCTAATTCTAAGTGAGTTTGACATTGAGTATGTTGAACGATGAGCTATCAAGGGACAGGTACTCACAGATCAATTGGTTGATTCACCACTTTAGGATGATGAACCATTACTAATTGAATTTCCTGACAAAACAATCATGCATCTCACCGAACATCCATGGAAGATGTACTTTGATGGTTTGTTTACTCAACAAGGATCTGGAGCAGGGGTTCTCTTAATTACTCCACAAGGATATAAGGTTCCCAAATCTTACAAATTAATGTTTCCATGCACAAACAATATCTCAGAGTATGAAGCATTGGTTAATGGCCTCAAGCTAGCCATGGAATGGAAGATCATAGAGTTACATGTGTATGGTGACTCTCAACTAATTATCAATCAAGTCAATGGGGAGTATCAAACAAAAGATGAAAAATTGATGCCCTACAAACAACTAGTTGATGATCTAAAGAAGTACTTTGTCTTTGTCAACTTCCAGCAGATACCAAGATCAGAGAACATCATAAAATCGCATCCTATTTTTCCTGAGTTGTATCCTATATTTAGGATCGTATCTGGTGCATTGGATCACATTTAGTCAAGCATATAGTCACATCCAGGTTTTAGGATCGCATCCAGGTTTTAGGATCGCATCTAGTTCTGTCAGAGGCTTGTATCTAGGAGCTCACATTCAGGACAGTGGGCATTTCTAGCGGTTTTTCTTAGGAAGTCTTAGTTTTTTTAGGTACCCTTTTTGCTCTTTAGCTCGTCCCTGTTGTCTCTTCTGGTCTCCCTACTATTATTTTCAAACACTTTTGAAATGTTTACCTTGCATGCACAGTCAATCTTTCACAATTGGTTCAATACATGTGGTCTACCCATTCTCTATCAACAACTTGGTTCCCAGCTCACTATCAGGGCATTCTAACCCTCTGACACTAGAATCATTTACATCCACCAAACAACAAACAGTTACTTCTACCTAGACACGCTCACTTGAATGATCTGGAATTCTTGCTTGCACTATTGGGAAACATTAACAAATTTGAGAAACAAACTTCATGGTTAACATGAGACGCAACAAGTACACAACTAAAGGATCAGAAGTGCCTCCAAAAACATCACACTTTCAAGGAGAAACTTCTCGCAGTTCCCTGTTTGATCTAGATTCACCTCCAATGGATAGCAATACTAACGATTGGAGTAAAGCCTTTGAGGGTTATAATGATGGAAAACAAGCACAATCTGAAGGCACGAAAGAAGAAGAAAGACCCAAGTTTGAACATAATCTATTTGGGTCAGATAGTGAAGAAGAGATCCCTAAAGATGAGTACGAGAAACTCAAACAAAGTAAAAGGATCCACAAGTTATTGGAACGTATAATTAGCGATGATAAAGAAAAGTACTTTCTCCATCTAGCATCCATGGGTGTCAAGTTACCCAAGGATTATAATGTGGAAAATCTCAAGGAGAAGGAAGTACCAAACCCCATATCTATCCTTACCAAACAGCTCAATCAGATGCAAATGGAGCTCACAAACCTCAAACAAGAGAAGGAGAAACCTAAAACAAAATACTCTTTGGATGCCATTTTTCCATTTCCTTTCAACAAGAGTATCACTATGGTCCCATTTCCTCCTAATGTGGCAAGGCCAAAATATGACAAGTACACGGGAGAAATTGATCCACACGACCATGTAAGAGAATTTTGTGCTCTAAGCATTGAGTACATGCATAAACCCACTTATCTCAAGCGAATATTTCCACAAAGTCTAGGAGGTAATTCCATGGAGTGGTTTTCAAAATTAAACCCTAAGGTTAAAACATTTGAGGAGTTAATGCAATGGTTTATCCAACACTATTCCTACAACATCCAGCATGCCGTAACTATGATGGACCTATGCAATACCAAACAAAAAATGGGAGAATCATTTACACACTTCCTACAAAGATGGAGGAAGATTTTTGCACGATATTCAAGAGTCATTCCCCAAATGGAGAAGATGGAAATCTTTGTTAATAATCTCATACCAGAATTGAGCTATGCTCTACAAATGCAAGACTCTCCTAGCTTTAATAGGATGATTAAAAATGCCCTCCGTATTGAAGAAGTCATAGTAAAAAATGGAGAGATCACCCTTCAAAATGAGAACAAAGGTAGTAACTCTAACTCCAAGCCTAAAAGGTGGAAACAAAAAAAAAATGTTGTTAATGATGGAGTAGTTGATGCCTCTCACATTAATTCTAAACCCAAAGCGTTCAATCTAACCAATCACATGCAAGAAAGAAAAGAGGCTAAAGTAACACCTCCCATCCCTAAAATGAACAATGATAATGGACACACATGGACTTCAAAACCCCAAAGAACATTCAATCCTTTGGGGGAACCTCTTGAGACAGTTTTGAAAACATTGGTGGATAAAAAAGTTCTTACGATTCCTGATTCAAAACCATGGGAACTAATGGTCAAACCAAGATGGTGGGATGATAACTCCTATTGTGTATTCCACAAAAACAAGGGACATAAGACTAACAATTGTCTCAAGCTTAAGCACGTTATTTAAGACCTCATTAAAGGAGGTAAGATCAAGGTCAATGGGCATACTACCAATGAGGACCATACGACATTTAACAAACCTTTTCTTAATTAAAATCAAGGAGAAACATCCAAAGGGAAAGGTAATGAGGTAAACTATACCTATTCCAAACATGACAATGCGATCAATATGCTTGATATTAAAACTAAATCCATCAATGTGATCACAATTAAAGATGCTTCATCCTCCTCAAATGTTGTAACACAGAGCCAAGCACAGGTTACAATCAAGGGTCCTCCAAAACTGACACCAACATCAACACCCAAGGTTCCTATTGTCACTATTCCTAAACCAGTAGCAAAACATGTGGTCACTATTCCCAGAGAAAAATATGACTTGGTAGACCAATTGCAAAGAACCGCTGCAAAAATTTCCATCTTCGAGTTGCTCAAGATATCCACGGTGCATAGAGAAATCCTAGAACAAGCTCTACACACTGCTAATGTTCCAAAGGATATAGATATAAACAAATTCCAAACAATGGTCAATCAAATCTTAGCACCACACTATCTCTCCTTCTCTAAAGAAGATGACAAATCATTGACCCATCCACGCAATCAACCCCTCCATATCAAAGTTCTTATTCATAGATCCTATGTTAGATGCGTATTGATAGATGGAGGTGCTAGATTGAATATCTATACTCTAGATTTAGTCAGGAGGCTAGGCCTCTCAGAGAAAACAATTGACTCTAGAAATAAGATAACCATCAAAGCCTATGATGAGGAAGAAAGATCCTCCGTAGGTATTATTTGTCTACCCATCAGAGTGGGGCTGATTGAAAGGGATGTCATATGTCAAGTTCTGGATTTACCCCTGGCCTACAATATTCTACTCGGTAGACCATGGATTCACGAGATGCAAGCTGTACCGCCCACTTATCACCAATGCATCAAGTTCCCACATAATGGGATAGAAGTAACAATTCCTCAAGATGCCAACTACACTTGCAACAATATCAAAGTAGGTAGCATGATCCCACACAACAAAGAGGCTATGGATGCAGTTGCTCCTGAAATGACCAAGGATATGGTCATGAAGGGTTTTAGCAAAACATTGAAACTTCAAGAAACAGGTATGGGAGAGTACAAGTTAGACCTAAATCCCTCAATGATAGAGCTTCCAGTATCACCGAGATCCTATGGAAAAGTGTCATCAACATTCACACCTCTATCATCCAAAGAGCCAGAAGTACACAAGGCAACTGGCATGATAAAGGCATCCACATCTTCTTCAGATAACACAGAAGAATAGGCAGTCTTGGACTGGCTTTACAAAGGAGAACCAGTGGAATATGAGGTCAAACATGTGAAGATATCCCCCAAGTATTATGGAAAGGGATATGATTTCCTCAAAAAAGTGGGTTACAAAGGAAAAGGACCTCTAAATGACACAGGACAAGGGTTCATTGAACCCATTCCCATGGAGTTCCGCCTCAACAGAAATAAAATAGGACTAGGTTTTAATACTCAATTCAACAAACCTACTTCAAAAGAGAGTCGACCTTCTGAAACAAGGAGTGATAAAATAGATGAGATAATATTGGAACCATGGCCTTATGAGAGATTACTACATATTGGTACAGAGAATTTTGAATATCAAGGTGAACCCTATGTACCTAGCTTTGAGGTACCACCAGATTTTCACACTCCTTTGCTAGCACAACCTCCTATTCAAGAGGTAGGAGACACCATAGAAACGATCACTTAGGAGGAACCCCGGCCATAGAATTTACATCCTAACTGGGGGCAATTAGTCACAATTTCACATGTCCTAGATCTACCTCACTTTGATCGACAAGTAGCTAACCGAGTCCATCAAATAAACATTGCTGAATATTTGAACAGGTCTAATGATGATGTCACAGACTCTCATGAATATGAATATGATCAGTTATCTATTGCCTCTGAAGAAATTGGGATACACACAATTCACATGTTTGCAGCTTCCTCAGCTCCTAGTAGATGGCTTGACACTCCTTTTAATGATACTGATCCTTCTGAAGTAGAAGAAGAGTTCCTTCCTCCGATCATTGATGGAGACACTAGTGAATACATAACTCTACGATAATTTCATAGGCTACAAGAAAGAAGCCTCCTTTAACAAAGGGATGATGATGAGTTATCTACTAATGAGTTGCTAGAGTTCGATCCATATATGACTAACAATGACCCTTTTAACAATGATCTCACTCTTATTGATCTAAACATCAAATATATTAACTTAATAGACCGTGTCATGTCGATTAATGGTTTTGATACTAACACAATGCTATCCTTCTCAGAATCTGACTCTCTAAAATTGGTACTTCCAGACCTAATTGATTGGACTAAAACAGATCCTACACCTATGCTCAACTTTTCCAATGACCATTCCCTAGCTTTTTATCTTAATGCTTGTGAACCTTACCCTTCTTCTTCCACCAATGCAAGGAGCAAGAACATGTCATAGGAGGATATCAAGTTTCTCAGTCACAAACTAAAAAATAAAAAGAAAAAGAGGACTACTGGTGAAAACCACTCTGTGGCAGTATTAGATCCCAAAATAGTAAAGAAAAAAGATGTATCTGATGGTGAAAACCTCTCAGAGGTGCCAAAGGATGAGACTCTTGATATCCTCCTTGAACACTTTCAGGAAAGATCTTTAGTATTAATTGAACCAACATAGCCAGTAAACCTGGGTACTGATGAGAATCCTCAAATAGTTCATTTGGCACAATCTTTATCAGAAGATGAGAAAGTATAGTTCATAGAGTTCCTAAAGGAGAAGAAGATCAACTTTGCATGGTCTTACACTGATATGCCAGGGTTGGATTCTAATCTCATTATGCATCACTTATCTATAGCTCCTGGGATCAAGCCCATGAAATAAAAACTTAGAAAAATGCATCCTCATGTTTCATTACTGGTGAAAGTAGAATTAGAAAAGTTGTTAAAAGCAGGATTCATTTGAGTCATTGCCTATGTAGCATGGATCTCTAATGTGGTCCTTGTTTCAAAAAATGATAAATCTATTAGGATCTGCACGGACTTCAGAGACCTCAACAAAGCATGTCAAAAGGATGACTTCCCTCTACAAAACATTGACATGATCATAGACCTTACAGTTGGCTTTCAGATGTATTCACTAATGGATGGATTCTCTAGCTATAATCAAATCAAGATCACCCCTAAGGAACAAGAGAAAATTGCCTTCACATGTACATGGGGCACATTTTTCTGGAACGTCATGCCATTTGGGCTAAAGAATGTCGGGGCAACATATCAAAGAGCTATGACAACCATATTCCATGACATGATGCCCAAAAACATGGAGGACTATGTCGATGACACATTGGCTAAATCTAAAGAAAGAAGTACTCACATTGCTGATTTGAGAAAGATATTGGATCGAATGGAACAGTTCCAACTTAGGCTCAATCCAAATAAATGTGCCTTTGGAGTCCAATTAGGAAAGCTCTTAGGATTCATAGTATCAGCAAAAGGAATCAAGGTAGATCCTGTAAAAGTAAAATCTATTCTAGAGATGACTCCTCCACGTAATATCAGTCAGATGAGGATGCTACAAGGGAGACTCCAGTCTATCCGGAGATTCATGTCCCAACTTGTAGATAAGGCACAACCCTTTACTATGCTACTACATAAAGGGGTTACATTCAACTTGGATGAACACTGTGAAGGTAACTTCAGAGAATTGATGGCATACCTAGCTTCACTACCTATTCTTATGGCACCTATTCATGGAAAACCTTTTCTCCTATACATTTTAGCTATAGCTACATCCCTAGGAATATTACTGGCGCAAGAAGATGACACAAAGAAGGAACAAGCTATCTACTACATTAGTAGAACTCTAGTCACTTATGAGCTCAATTATAGCATCATTGAGAAAGCATGCTTAGCAGTTGTCTTCACATAACAGAAATTGAGACACTACATGCTCTCTCATATAGTGAAGCTCATTGCTAAGAAAGATCCTCTAAAGTATCTTTTGAGTAGGACAGCATTAACAGGACGTTTGGCAAAGTGGGTCCTAATTCTAAGTGAGTTCAACATTGATTATGTTGAACAATGAGCTATCAAGGGATAGGTACTCACAGATCAATTGGCTGATTCACCACTTTAGGATGATGAACCATTACTAATTGAATTACTTAATGAAACAATCATGCATCTCACAGAACATTTATGGAAGATGTACTTTGACAGTTTGTTTACTCAACAAGGATCTAGAGCAGGGGTTCTTTTCATTACTCCACAAGGATAAGATTTCCAAATCTTACAAATTAATGTCTCCATGCACAAATAATATCTCAAAGCATGAAGCATTGGTTAATTGCCTCAAGCTAGCCATGGAATGGAAGATCATAGAGCTACATGTGTATGGTGACTCTCAACTAATTATCAATCAAGTCAATGGGGAGTATCAAACAAAAGATGAAAGATTGATGCCCTACAAACAACTAGTTGATGACGGCCTGAAGAAGTACTTTGTCTTCATCACCTTCCAGCAGATACCAAGATTAGAGAACAAAGCTGTAGATGCTATGGCTACCTTGGCATCCATGTTACAACTAGAGGAACATCAATTCTGCTATGACTTCTTGGTGGAAGAAATATCCTATCCTACCTTTTCTAACCCTAAATACCAGGTAATATGTGCCTTGAATACCCCAGATCAATCCCGGTATGCTAGTATCATTACTTACCTTTCTGACCAAACCATTCCCACCAATCTATCTAGAAATGAGAAAATATCCCTAACTAAGACAACATCACATTATGTCCTCATTACTAAGAACCCATATCGACGTAGTCTTGATGAAACACTTCTTCGGTGTTTAGAACTAGAAGAGTTCGATCTAGCTTTAAAAGATGTCCACGAAGGTGTATGTGGATCACACTTGAACTGCTTTTCATTAGCTAAGAAACTACTCAGAGTAGGCTATTATTGGCCTACCATGGAGAAAGATGTGATTCAATTTTCAAAAGCATGTCTTAAATGCTAGACACATGGAAACCTTATTTATGCTCTTGCCAGAGAACTGATACCTTTCATAACACATTGGCCATTTCAGCAATGGGCCTTTGACTTGGTTGGACAAATATATCCCAACTCTTCAAATGGACATAAGTTCATCATTACAGCCACTAAGTATTTCACAAAGTGGGTCAAATCCGTGCCGCTAATCAAAGCCACTGGCAAATAGGTGGCTATGTTCATTTTGAACTACATTATTTTTAGATATGGGATACCCTCTTCAATTGTAACAGACAATGGGGGCCAATTTAAAAACCAAGACATTGATGACCTTTGTGAACAGTTTCACATTACTCAACATTTCTCCTTAATCTATTATCCTCAAGGTAATGGATAGGCTAAGGCATTAAACAAAAACATTCTCAAGATTCTACACAGAACTATGAGCAAGTCTGGCAGAGACTGGCATTTACAACTGAATACGGCACTATGGGCCTACAGAACAAGCATCCAAACACCAACTGGAGCCATGCCATTTTCTCTAATCTATGGCATTGATGCAGTACTATCTATTAAGGTTGAAATCCTATCTTTGTGGATATCTTTAGAAGGACTGGTTACTAATGAGTAGTACCGCATTGATCGGATAAATTCTCTGGACCTACTAGATGAGTGCAAACAACAAGCATTTGATCACCTCAAAGTGTACCAAGCAAGAATGTCCAAAGGTTACAACAAGAAGGTTAAACCACGCAAGTTTGAGGTGGGAGACCTTGTCCTGAAAGAGAATCCTAAGAACCAGCCTAACAGAGAGTAGAAAGGAAAGTTTGAACCTAACTGGTTGGGACCTTATGTTATCACTGCTACTTTTAGGACTGGAGCTTATCAATTGGCTACACCTGAAGGAGACGTTCTTCCAGATCCTATCAACAATCCACATTTGAAGTGGTTCTACACTTAATGTTCAGCTAGCAGAGCCTGTACAGCAAAAATTTCTTGCAAAATACCAAAAACATTTAGAAAATTGATCCTGAAGAAATCCAAAAATAGTGGAAATGGTCCTACAAAATGGATATCCTTGGTGAAAAGTTGGCAAACAGGTGCCTTAGGTACTACAAAAACATTCAAAAAAGAAAAAATAGCAAAAAATTTGAAAAAGAGGAAGTGCCTTGATGAGCACCTAGTAAAACAGGCATCTTGGTAGCAAAAAGAAAGAAAAAGATCTTGCCAAGTGGTGAAAACCTGGCAATCAGGTGTCACTTGTGTTTTGCGCTCCATCTATCAATGCACTACTGATCCTAGGCCTTCATTATTTTTCCTATGCTCATACGCTGACTTCATTTTCCTATAAGACTATCTTGTTCTTGCTTGGGATTTGTCTATATTTACGTCTTAGGAATAAGTCATTCTGTACTGGGGGCATCTTTGCTGGCATAGTCAGTTGTGGTTGCTAGGCTTCTCTAGGTTGGTTTGCCTCACGGACACAATGTTTCTTAACACATGCAAAATAATGTCACTTTTCAAAACAAAGGTGTCTTTTAACAACATGGGACATGACCTTTACATTCATAGCATTCCTACAAGGCTATATTGGATCACAAACATGAATGAACTATCCTATCAATGCATAGACATGGAACACCATATTGCTTATATTCTAAATTTCTGATTGATGAATCTTTATTGTGTTTGACATATGGATGAACAAGTACTACTTAAGCACATAGTTTGTTAATGGTTTGATTATGATTCTTTAAATGTCCTAATGATGTTTTCAACTAGGGGCATCTAAGTAATTATAAATTTTATTTGATTGATTCACAATTGCTGATTTATTATGTCTTCTTAGTTACTCAATAACGTCTGCACAAAGACAAAGAGTCACAAGGATTTGGGGCATAATGTTTTCTTGATTTTCTGTGTATGGTGATTGTTTCATATGATCCTATAAATTTCACCTAACTTGGATGTTTATGATAAGAGCTGCTACTATGGGTAGATAGCCGCATATATCTCGATCTTTGTTATGTGTAAACTATGGTGAGTTTGACACAATTTTCCTTGTCTATTTTCTGATCCAGATTCTCACTAAGGTATGCGAATCATAATGTACCCAAGGATATGAATTTTCAAGGTCATTGCAGGTCCAATATCTTGCCTTAATCAAAAACTGGTATATTAAAAGGAAGGTGGCTATTTTGTTATCCTAGCTTCTATGCCTTAGTACCTAAGTCTATTTTCAACATATTACTAAAATATAGTATTCATACTTTCATAATATCAGTGGATATTAGTGATGGTTGTACTATCTAATGATATCCATTCCAAAAGCACCCAATGATGATAAAAATATTGCAAATTTGCTAAATCAGTGACAAGTCTTAAGAGTCTTCATATAGTTGCATTTAGAGATTGCCTAATACATTTTGTCAACAGTAATAACAACATAAGAAAATTTAAGCTCAAACATGGTTTCTATCTTCTTCTAAACTATCAAGTTAATTACAAAATTTATATTACTGATATCAAATATCATTGCAATCCATAGCATACATTTTGCATTCGTTTGGAAACACAAAATTGGAAAATACAAAAAATAAAGCATCCGTGTATTGCATTTTTACTTCTACATCCTAAGTGCATCCATACATCTATTTTGCATAACTAGAAAAACAAAGAAACATACATTTGCATTTTCACAGAGATATCATTTATAACATATTAATATTAGTAATATACTCTTCACATCCACATTATGAAATGATGTTATCATCTATGAACTAACTCATCATGAGATCAAGATATCATCACATGTGCAAAAGATACATTTACCATGACTATGGAAAGAAAAATGGATACATTTACCACATAAAACATGTCAGAATCAAGAAACTACATGGTACAAATCAAAGCATAAAGTATATCAGAAGAGTATCAATATATCAATGAGCATAAACAAATGTCAGTGTATCATCAAGTCTAAAGAACATCAATGTCTCAGTAAGCATACAGAGTATCAAAGCATAAAGAGTATCCAAGCATAAATTGTATCATCAAGTCTAAATAACATCAGTGTCTCAATAAGCATATAGTGTATTAGTGAGCATAAAGAGTATCAGTATGCCAAAAAGAGAATTAGACATATATATGAATGAATGTAATGTACAAAAGGGGGATCTCCACAAGATCCAGCTATACATAGATGATCTCAAAATAAGAAAAATGGTGCAAGATATCAACTCTGGCCTGCCCCCTCTCCCTAGTCAGGAGGAGGAGGAGGTGGCATGAATGGAGCTGCTAGAGGTGGCATGGCCCCCTCTGACTGCTGAGCTACATGAAAAAAGGAAGGTGCTCTCTGACCCTCCAGCACTGCTGTGTGATACAAGGCATACTAATATGTCGCCCTCTATCCCTGATGGACTGTTGTCTAGGCTTGGGCATCTCTCTCTGCTCTGAGCATCACTACTTCTGTATCCCTCTCAGCTCTCAGCCGCTCAAGCTATCTATCCCTATCTACTAAAAGAGCATCAGTAGTGGTAACCCTAGCCTCCAAGGCTATGATCTGGGCTTGGAGCTGCTCCCTCTTCTGCTCACACCTAGATAAAGGGTCCCCATCTCTACCAGGATCTTGCTCCTGAACTCTCTATCTCCACTATCTCTGCTGCTCTGGAGTAAGTAGAGGGCCAGTATCTCTCTGTGCGGCCACAAATATGTATCTTGGTCATCTCTGTCCACTGCCGCTTAGACCACCTGTATCAACTACCTCTCCACCGCCACCCCTATCATCACCATCATTTCTATCATCTGGGGGAGGATGCCTACCATCTCTACTGCCATCTCTACCACTGTCATGGCCCCCATGTCTCCAAGGAGCCCGGTCTCTACCTCCTCTCCCCCTAAAAGGTCGATCATCAGGATCATAATCCAATGGCTCCTCTATACAAGGAATGATCTCCTTAGGCACTATAAAACATGGAAAGGGATACTAAAGCATCTCTACAGCATATCCATCTAAAACTCTAGCATCCTCAACATCTAGGCACAGGTCCTAGTCTACAACAACCATATCACAGATCTCCTAGGATGCCATCTCATAAGTAAGCTATGCACCCCAATCGGATGCCTCATCCCTGATACAAGCATAAACTACCACATCCTCTGTGCAGCCCTATCGTCGGCCATACTATCTCAAAACCCTAGTAATCAGGAAGCGCTCTATAATGTATCTCATATGCCTAATCAGATATCTGCTCTGACACAAGAAAGGAACCTGTCATGCATCAGAAGTCCATACCTCGTAGTCTAGGTATGGTTGCCACACGACCTCTGTCATATCATCAAATAATCCATGTCAATACTCAACCTTTCCCAAATGGGGCTATTTTAGGAGGCCTACATACATATACACATAGGGCTACTCAGGTGCCCTCTGCCTATCTACTATCAGCCGCGTGACAGGGATGTGCTCCCAGGCCCAAATCTACAAAATTAGTATACCAACATTCATGCTACGGGTATGATGGTACACAATCTTGTGAAGCTCTTTGTATATATGAGCTAGTATATAGCTCTGCCAGGTGAAACTTCAGTGGTGGACGATCATCTACTCCACCATACTCACCTAGCCAACCAAGAAACCATGCTGCCCTCTATCTGGCATAAGGATGCCGCCTACCAATCCATCCAAGTACATAGTTAATCGATCATAGTGATCGACCATATAATCCTATAACAGGTATCTACAATCTATACTATCATCCTAGAAGAATATCTAAGCAGTCCCAATCGCCACACCAGCTCTGGACTCAAAGAACACCTCATGTCCCACCATCGGTACGCACAAGATCCTCCAGATGTCCTTAGGTGTCACAGTAATCTCACCAGTGGGTAGGTGGAAGGTGTTGTGCTTAGAATGCCATCTCTCAGCTAGAGCAATCAACAATCCTTGGTTCACCCGGATCCCAGGTAAACCTATCAGTGACCACAATCCGCATTCGATCACAATGGTCTTCTCATCATCTGACAGTCAGCTAGACAATGCAAGAACTCACGCAGGATAAGTCCCGCGAAAAGTGACTACCTCAAACTGGGCCTGATTTTTGACAACATCATAAAACATCAGCATTCTATCTACAACAAGGGGCAAATTCCTACTCTGCTAAGTCATTCCAAGTTCGCAGGATGCAAACATATCAAAGAAAATTAAAAACCTAATTCTTCTACCAGATGCGATCCTAGAAATACAGGATGCGATTGAGTATACGGGATGCGATCCCCAGATGGATTCTAGCTAAAAAAAAGAAAAATCTAAAAAAATGGATACGATCTGGGAAAATTTGGATTCGACGAAGAATCTGGGAAAAACTGGATATGATCCAGGAAAAACCAGATGCGATGCGCGTTTAGTAGGATGCGATCTGGAATCCTGAATGCGATCCTAACTTCAAATGACTCTAAAACACACAAAAATGCATGAAATTCAAAAATACAAAATTCACAGGGTAGTTTATCAAGCACTTACCGGTGGTGGGTAGTCGGCTGGTCGCTGGTGTCTGTGGCTCATCTCGAATCGATGTTTCCTCACGGGGACCACCATTTTCTCTACAAAGCTCTCTGATTTGTTGTAGCTGAAAGTGAAAATGAATAGTGAAATGGTCATTTTTGGAGGCTTATATGGGCCTTTTGAGACATTTAGGGGTTCTGAAACTCCTCCCGAACAACTACAAGATCATTTGTGTTCTCCTTTTACTCAATCGGGAACCAAATCAAAGGTGCCCACGCTATTTTCAACAGCACAGTATCATTTTTGCGATAGTTTCAAAAATTGCAAATTTGCTGCATTTGTTCCCAACATTGGTCAAAACTGCACATTTCATCATACATCTTGATCTAAACATCATTTTATCATCTTTATCACTCCTATTTTCATGTAATTAACTTGGTAATCATGTGTTTATTTTAAACACACCTTCTTCTACTCCACTCTTTCTGGCCCTATCGCTTCCTGCAAGTGTTATGTTCTTTTCAACTGAGGGATTTATTTTTCTTTTCCTTTGATTTCATTCCTGAGGAGGCATGATCACACTATCATCAATTTAATTTTTCTCGAAACAACATCAAAATGACTTCGTTATCAAACAAACTAGGGGCATAACAATTTCCTTGACTAAAGTCGGATCTATTGGATGGAAAGATTTGGTTCTCATGAGCTGGATATCTTATGTTTCCTCATTTTAGAAGATTTTTAAAGCTCCTGGCAGCTTCATACTGAGTTTTGGATGACAACCAAGTTCAGAATCAGTATTATCAATTTTTGGATGACAACCAAGTTCAGAATTGGTATTTTTAAAATATTTTATTGATCTTTAGATGACAACCAAGTTCAAGATCAATTCTATCAATTTTGTTTGATCGAGTGCGAGACTAATCTCATCAACATTTCATTCGACAACCAAGAACGGAATTCTCAATCTTTCTGAATTCAAAATCAGCAACTTTCTTTGAATCAATGCGTTGCTCGCACATCAATTCAAAGAGGGGCAAATGTAACCACCTGAATTTGGTCTGTTCCAACTATGGACCCTATTTTCCCTAAGTGTGATTATACCCTCAATTATGTCCAAACAACCCTGTTACTGCTTGGCATAATTCTTCAAATCTATTTAATGTCCTAGGTGATTTTTTATCACTGAATTATATTAACTATTATATCCATATAATTCAAATCAATTCAAACTAATTAAATCAAACCAAAATCAAATATGGCTATAGTATTTAATTATAAAGGAATTAAAGAAATCCCTAAATCAATTACCCACTTGTAATTAACCCATTTCCCTAGCCTATTTAATTTAATTAAAATGGCTATAGTCCCCTAATTATTAAAAAGTATTTTCATTGTTTAAATAATTATTTCCTATATATCTAAATGAATTAAATAAGTTTAATCCATTTATTAATATTCCCCTAAACCCCAACCTAACCTATCTCAACCACTTCTACCCTGGGTTATAACCCTTCTCAACCCATTCACCCATGATAATCTAATCCTAATCCTCAATTCTACTCTAACCCACCTCCTAATGTTGTCACATTCCATTAAGAAATGCTTAGCAACTCCACCCACTTGAGAAAGTCCACTTTCTCAAGCTGGACTTTCTTAAGGTCCACCTTCTCAAGCCACCCTCCCTTGCTTCTTAAAGGCCTTCATTAATACCTTATTAATGAGAAGAACTTAAGCTTATGTCTCTCCCATGCCTTATTAATGCCTTGAGCATTAATGCCTCTTACACCTTCATTTATGGGTCTTCTAAACTCATACATTCACCTTGCCCGCCCCCTCTCTCTCCCATTCTTCTATAAATAGAAGCCTATTTTGAGAGAAAAGAAGCCTTCACATTAGATCAAAATTACATTTTTATGTTGTTGGATTCATCCTAGATTCACATTCCACTCATTATTCCATGCTTTTGCATTGTTTTAATTTCATCTTTTAGAGCTAGAATATATGCTTTTTCATATTTTAGCTTGCTTTCAAACTAAAATCCTTCATGCTAGAATAGTATATGTCACTGATTTGTAGTATATTCTAAGGGCTGATATGCAACTAATCACACTCTTTCTAGTTAGAAGCCAATAGGTCGTTATTAGTGGTTTTGAATGTTTTATCTAACCTTTTTGGACTAATGCAATGACCTATTGAGTGTTTGTGTCGTTCTTAACAGGTTCCCAAATACACACTCACAGGTACTGTCACCCACCTACCATACGCCGGGTGGTGTGACAGCCCACCTTCCCTCCCTTGAGGGTGGTGCATGCCACGGGGTGTGGTGGGGATGGGGTCCCACCTTCCCCAAATCAATTTTTTTTTTTTTTTAACTTTTTCTTATTAAATTTTAAATGCTGCATTTTTTTTAAATGAAGTTTCTTTTTTTTTAATATATTTTTTATAAATTTCTAAAAATATGGAAAATAAAGAAAGGTAGAATAATTATTTTGACTTTACCTTGTATTTTGTCCTTTCTGGTCAATTTCCTTTTTGACTGGTGAAATTAATTTTTTAAGTCTGTATCTTTTCCAGGGAGCTAAATTTTTCAACTAATTTAATTTTTCAAAGATAATTCAAAGGGATAATTTATTTTTTTAATCCTCTATAGTGTAAACTATATAACAGATTAATTTATTGATTTCTAGGAGTTTTAGTGGGAATTTTCTCACGAAATTTTGATAGCATAACGACACTATGCCAAGTAATAATAAAACATGAAAATAATAGATCTAGGGTTTTATAAATACCTGAAAACCTATAAACACAATTAAACCATCTAGAAGCCAAAATATCAAACATGCATCCTTTCAAACATTGAAAACCTCAAATTTGCAAAATTGAAACCATGTAAGAAACACAGAACCTACCTTGATTCCAATGTTAGAAACTAAGGAAATGTGCCTTTGGAGAAGTTAGAAAATCTAAAAACCTTCAATCCTGACTCAACCACAAATATGAGATCTACGAAGAACCAAGCACAAGCAAGCAAGAAATCACCCAAATTTCCAAAACAATAAGCAACCACAACTATCCTCATATCTTCAAAAATCTCAAAACACCAAGAGCTCTCCAAAATGCCAAAACCTGTTATGAGAGAATGAGAGGAGAATTCTCCTAAAGAGAACCAACTTCCCCTAATTGTTCAAACCCTCATGACAACTCCCCATTCAATCCCTAAAATGACTCAACTTGAAATTGAAAGTAATTCAAAATTAAATAATTAAAATATCCTTTTTTGCCACAACTCAACTTTGACTCCTAATATCTAGTTGAGAATTTTGAATTTGAAAATACTTTTTCAACACATTCATGCACATGTAATTAATAAAATATTAAATTAAATAAATTAAATATTTGTCACAATAATACATGCAACCAAATATTTAATCATTTAATTAATCATAAAAGCATATTTACTTTAATTTTCAATTAAATACTTAATTAAATCAAAATATTCAAATATTTGAATTTAATTAATTATTTCAATTAAACATAGGATATAATTAAATATTTATTTCAACTATAATCCATTAAATCATTAAACATAGGACATCACTCAAAACCCAATAAGTCATCTGAAAGCAATCACATGCAAAAACAACATACTCAAGGAAGGGGTATTCAAATTCCTATCAACTAGACGAATATGGATAGGGTAGTCAAACTGAAACTCATACAACATTAGGATGACTAGGCTTAGGTTAGGGTTTCAGATCTGTATGTTACCTCCCCTCTTTACCATTGAGATGAATATTTATGTGCACGCTCACTCCTTCCAATTCAGGGAAGATGATGCCTTGTACCTACAATCCTATCATCAAAAGAACACGCATGTACACATAATATAATATCGCAAACAATGATAGGGATCGGTCGAATGTGTGGATCTCTTTGAGGCAAGTAACTATGTCTCTGTCCTCTACCATGACAACACATCAACAAGTACATTCACATATAAGACAACCATACACATGCAAGTATGGGGTAAGTCATCATAATAAAATCATCACATCTATCTATGCATATGATAAACCATAACATAATAATCACCATCAACTGAAAGAATAATAGCTCTCATGAAAGTAGCCCAAAATAATTTGGCCAATCAATTGAAAGAACTTCCTAAAAGAGTACAACATCATAAACTGAAAGCAAAATATGAGTGGGTATTACACTGGTGACTCAGGTAATACTATTCTAAACTAACTGCTCGATCGACACTACAACTGCACGGGTTACACTTCAAGCTGTTGACTCGGTCAACACTATATTCATATAAGTGACTAAGTGTTTTGGCACTAATTGACAACATATCTTTCCATAAGGTCTACAATCTCCCCCTTTGGCATTAGTGACAAAAACACTTATCATATCTAAAAACTCTGATCAAATTGCTAATCCAAAACTCCCCCTTACCATGTTCTTGGGTACTTGCTCGGGTTT
>MU223105.1:737731-747780 GCA_018584345.1 Thuja plicata
TTAGTGCCTAACCTTTTCCAAAGAGTCTTCCAAAAATGACTCATAAATTTAGTGTCTCTATCTGACACAATGCTCATAGGTAACCCATGGATTCTTACTATCTCTTTGAAGAAGAGAGAGGCTATTTTGTTGGCATCATTATTTTTCTTGCATGGCACAAAGTGAGTCATCTTACTGAATCTGTCCATAACTACATAAACACTATCCATGCCTTGTCTTGTCTTGGGTAACCCAACTACAAAAGCCATACTCAAGAATTCCCATGGCCTAGTGGGAATAGGTAATGGCTGATATAGGCCTACATTTGAAGAAGTACCTTTGGCCTTCTGACATACTATGCAACTTTCCACATACCTTCTAACATCAAGGTTCATTCTTGGCCAATAATAGAACCTTTGAACAAGTTCTTGGGTCTTAGTGATCCCAAAGTGACCACTCAATGCACCATTGTGCTTTTCCTGAATTAAATTCTCCCTAATAGACCCTCTAGGGACATATAACTAATTTCCCTTAAAAAAGAGATTTCTTTGCAAAGTGTATTCAACATATTTTCTATGGAAATGATTCTTGTATTTAGCACATACCTTATAAATGTCTGCAAAGTCTTCATCATCAGCATATAGATCCTTGAAGTTATCTATTCCCATGATCTTTAATTGAATCTCTTGGATGGTAAGAGCTCTTCTACTCAAGGCATCTACCACCTTGTTGAGTACTCCTTCCTCATGCTTGATATTGAATGTGTATGCTTGCAGGTATTCAACCCACTTCATGTGCTTGTGACCCAACTTCTCTTGAGAGTTCAATAAACTTAAAGCTTGATTGTCCAAATAGAATATGAACTCCTTGGGGAGTAAATAGTGTCTCCATTTCCTTAAAGCCTAAACTAATTCATACATTTCAAGGTCATAAGAATAATACTTCTTCTTAGCTTCACTCAACTTCTCTGAATGAAATGTCATTGGTCTACCATCTTGGCTCAGGACAACTCCAATAGCCACATTACTTGCATCACACTCAATAGTGAAAATCTTCTCAAAGCTTGGCAAGACTAAGACATGTTGGGTAGCAATATTTTCTTTTATCAACTCAAAGCTCTTGGTGGCTTTCTCATTCCATATAAACTTAGTCTTCATCCTTCCTTTGTTTGTGTCCAACATAGGAGCACAAATAGCACTAAGTTGCATAATAAACTTCTGATAATACTGAGAAAGGCCACAAAAACTTCTTACCTCCATTTCTATCCTTGGAGTGGGCCAATTTATGATGGCTTCCACTTTACTCTTGTCCATTTTCAGATTACCATGAGAGAGAACAAACCCAAGGTACACCAGCTCTATTTTTATGAACTCACACTTCTCAAAGTTAATCATCAACTTGTCCTCATGCAACTTCTTGAAGACAGTCTCAAGGTGTTGAAGATGCTCACCTCTTGTCTTACTATAAATCAGTATATCATCAAGATATACTACTACAAGTTTTCCAATGTAGTCTTTGAGGACTTCATTCATGAGTCTCATGAATGTGGAGGGGGCATTTGACAGTCCAAATATCATGAAAATCCATTCATACAAACCTTCATTGGTTTTGAAGGTTGTCTTCCACTCATCTCCCTCATGTATCCTTATTTGGTGATAGCCACTTTTCAATTCTATCTTGCTATAGTACTTAGCTTCACCTAGACAATCCAATAGGTCTTCAATCCTAGAAATGGGGAACCTATACCTAATGGTTATCCTATTTATGGCTCTTGAATCAATACAAAGCCTCCAAGTTCCTCCTTTCTTAGGTGCTAGGATAGTGGGTATGGCACAAGGGCTAATGCTCTTCTTGATAAGACCTTGGTTTAGGATTTCTTCTATTTGTCTAGCAATCTCCTCATTTTTTTGAGGGTTCATCTTGTAAGATGCTTTATTAGGTAGGGTAGCTCCTAGTATAAGGTCTATCCTATGACTTATGGCTCTTTTAAGGGGTAATGTTGATGTTTTTCCATCACTTACTATACCTTCATAAGTCCACAACGTGCTTTGTATCTCCTTAGGTATCTCTGGCTTCTTGTCTCCTTTGTCTTCATTTTCTTCTCTTGGCCTTAGCACCAATGCATATCCAACTCCTTCTCCTTCTTCCATGGCTTCTAAGAACTCTTTTTCACCAACCATGAGCATATTAGGAACTATTGTCTTCACTTCTGCATCCTCTAACAGTGATTGAATTTTGAAAGTCACTTTGTCTTTCTTGAATGTATAGGAGTTCTTCACCCCATCATGGCTAGCTTGGTGGTCAAATTTCCATGGCCTACCTAGGAGCAAGTGACATGCATCTATGGGAAACACATCACATAGAACCTTGTCCTTATATCTCCCTATAGAAAACTCCACTCAAGCCTGCTCATTTACTAAGACATGTTGTCCCTTATTGAGCCATGTGACCTTGTAAGGATGGGTGTGGGGTATGCTTGTCATGCTTAGCTTGCTGACTGCTTCCTCTAACATAATTTTGTCAGTAGACCCTGAGTCAATAATGACTCTCCACACTTTACCCATCACCTTGCATTTGATTCTAAATAGGGACCTTCTTTGGCTTGGCTCTTCTTTAACCGGCTCCTTGATCAATGTTCTCCTCATCATGAGGTTCTCAACTTCTTCTTAATTTAATGGTACCTCAGGGTGTGTCTCTATTGCATTTGTCTCCTTCTTAACTATATTAGTCCTTTTCTTACCTCCTTTGGAAGTACTACCCTTCTCTGGACACCTACAAGCAAGGTATCCCATTTGATTGCAATGATAACATTTCATATTGGAAAAGTAATTGCCTCTTCCTTGTCCACCACTTCTTCCTCTAAAATTAGAGTTCCTTCCTCTACCACCTCTACTAGAGCTTCCTTCTTGTTGCTCAGTGTATTTGACTTCTCCTTGAGTCCTTGATTCTAAACTCCTTCCACCATAGCCACCTCTTGGTCCTCTACTATCTCGTCCTCTACCTCTTCCTTTGGAGGTTTCTTCTTGTTTTATTTTGCCTTTCTCCTCTATTTTCAAGGCCATTTGATAACATTGGCAGATGGTTTTGAAGTTCACAAGACTCATGTCTTCTTTAATAGACCACTTGAGTCCATTCAAATACCTTTCTAGTTTGATGCTTTCATCCTCAACCACTTGTGATCTTAAACACAACTTTTGGAATTCTTCGATGTATGCTTGGACATCCAAATATTTATGTCTGAGATTGTGTCTTCTTCTATGAAACTGAACCTCATAATCATCAGGAAAGTAAGTCTACTTTATCTTGGTCACCATGCCCTTCCATGTGACTATAGGACTCCTTCCTTATTTTTCCCTTTCAGTTTGAAAAAACTTCCACCATGTGAGGGTTGAACCTCTCAACCTAGACTTGGCCACATTCACTTTTTGGGCCTCTGTTATACCATCACATTTGAAATGGTTCTCTATATTGTCAATCCAATCCACAACTGAATCTAGATCCATTTTTCCACTAAATAGTGGTACACCCTCCAAAGATTTTCCACTTAAGGCCTTTAGTGCTTTCAAGAAGGGTTCTTCAGCAATAATAGGGTTAGGTGTTGGAGCTTCCTCCTCCAATTCCATTCCCTTTTCCCTTGATTCTTCTTCTTCCTTCTGTTCTATCTTATCCAATACTTTATTAGCCTTGTCTTGGACTTCACCCAAGAGTTGTTCCATTTGAGACAATATTTCTCTTAGAAATTTATTGTCTTCTTCTTGTTCTTCCACCCTTTTGGCTAACTTAACGTTAGTCACCATGGTTTTATCTTCTACTGATCCCAATGGTGTATTCTCTCTCACTGATTTAGTAGGTTGAAACATCCACCACAAGCTTGATCGTAATCAAGCTTTGATACCAATATGATGTATGAGTTTCAAGGTTTGCTTTCACATCTATCAAGAGACCTAGCTTGTCTCTACTAAGATCCTAATCTTCTCTAGCATCTCCCAAGGGCTTAGATGATTAACTAAGGCCTTATCTAGATCCTCTCCAAGAGCCCAACACTTTGTGCTTCACCTTGAAAATCTAACACCATGTAGTTTCTTCCTTTCTTCTCTCCTACACTTAGAAGGATCTAAGTGCCAACTCCACACTATAATTCATGAATCATTGCATGGATGTTAAACATATTGGAAACCCTCCATATTTTTCCATTTGACTCCATTTTGAAGGATCTCCTAGCTCTTTTCAGTTGAGTTCAAGCTTTAGACCCTAAGAAGCCTAATTAGACCTAATTCCTTGTAGCCTTTTACAAAGACCTTTTTTCCATTACTCTCCAAATAACCTAAAAATCTAATCCCACATTCAGATACCCTTTTTATTTTATAAAGTATTTTGAAATTTTCAGACTCCTAAGCCCTTTGTACATCAGGTTCCTATTATCTAGGACCAATAGGACTAATAGGCCTAATTAGTAGGACCTTACTGGTTTCTTGCTCAAATTTTGACCAAATGGATTGGTGAGTTCACAAATCTCTCAGTAGAGTAAGATTAGGTTATATCACACCTAGTACTACACTTTTCCCATATTGTAATTTCCTTCCCCACATGAAATGCTCAATTCTTCATCTCCAAACCTCTATCCAGACACTATCATCTCGCATAGGACCTTGTACTAAAAATAGAAACTTAACTCCACAAGAATCCTACCTCTACATATGTATAGACCAATGACTCCCCTAACATATCCACCTAGCCTTAGGAAGATCCCATGGTTAGATTTCATGGGGGAGCCATGAAATGACAAACTGGTCAAGACAGGACCAGTGAACACTCTTGATTGAAAAGAATTTATTTAAGACCTTATATTAACTCCTATAAACTTACCTACTGAATGGAAAAGTCTTATAAATATCCTATGAACAAAAAAAAATCACTATTTCAAAGCATTAAATCCATAAGATAACACTGTCACACTGAAAAGCTAGGGTTCTTCACAAAATCAGAGTTGCAGAGCTATCTTTACTATTCAAAACTTGTTACAATGAAAAACTATGCTCTAGATTCAAGCCTCTCCATACATTAGATGCCATATTCCATGTTTCTAGGGCCTGTTGGTCAATCTCCCACTCCTATCTTCTAGGGGGATCCTAAGTAACCAAGTTTCATGCAACATTTGCAATAATTGCAAATGTTTTCATGACAACATTGTAACAACTTTTGGCATCTTTTCCACTATGCCAACTTCCTTTTTTTTAGGGCCTCTATCCTCTATATTTCAAGGAACCAACTTTATTAATAGCCTCAAATAATCTCTATGATAACATTTATGTGTTTAGGACACATTCAAAGCTCAAATCCATCACTAAGCTTCTAAGCCTAAGAAAATTAAAAAGCTACTAACAATGACAATTTTGGTGACCTTAGTCCTAATGACTAACTCACCTAGTCCACAATGAAATTAACTTCTAAGGTATAACTAAACATACTATCTTGACTTCGCCAATGTCAAGTACAAGCCAAAACATTACAACTATGGAGGTTAGCCTAGGTGTGCTCCTGCACCAAGCACCCGCTGATGCAAGCTTATAATAAAAAAGATAACTATTGTAATATACCAAAATTGGATTTCCAAACTATCACATCAGATAATTAGTTGGCTAAATGTTAATTATTTTTATTCCTTATTTAAGTAAATTCCCTCCCAACTGTTATATTCTTCATCTGACAGACAATTGAAGTTCATGACTTCATCAACTTTTGTCCTGTATGGGGTGTACTTAAGTGCTACTTGATTTTATTCCCTCCCGAAGGATTCAAAAATTATTCACGTGCTTATGATTTTATCCATGCTACTCTCTAGCATGTTTATATCAAGGTCTTCACAAATTAGATCAACTTGAGAGTTAATCACCTTCTTTATCTCTTCTTTCCATAACTATAATGGTTTGACATTTTCATTCTCATCTACAATTTGTGGCAGTACTGTGTCATACATCTCATTAAAACTACTCATTAACTCTCCAACTTTATTTTCTATGCTCTCTAGCAACACTTGGAATCCCTAAATTGACTTCATCAACAAATGGTTTAGTTGAAGTGTTGCAAGCTTATCAGCATGAAACTTTGAAGCTACAAACATTATTTTTAATTCATTGGCCCTTTGCGCCCACTTGGAAAACAATGGTGCAATTACCTCTCTATCCATGCCAAAACTCTTCACAGCATCAAACAATAAAGGAAATAAAGAATGAATGTTTACCAATATGTTATCCACCTTCTCATTCAAATGGGTAAAAACTGAACTAAGTATCTCTTTCCGCTTTAAGGCATATGTATGCTTTGTGTTCTTTCCTTTATTTTATTTCCAGCTCTTTTATCTTTTCTAACATCTGAGCCTTAGTTGGATCCACTGAGTAGGTTGGTTCCTCAACAATTGGTTCTAATGCATAACTAGGAGAAGTAGTCCCAATAGGAGATTGGGGGGCTACTTCAGTAGGGGTGGCAAGAGTTTTTTTGGTGTTGATAGCGGAGATGTGATTATAGGACAACAAGGGGTGTTTCTAAATGTTTTTTCTAGGAGTTGCAACTTTGAATGTAACTCAATGTAATTTTGATGCACCTTATTGTACCCTTCAAATATATTCTCAAACTTAGCTTTGTATTCTTGTTTCTTAGCTTCCTCCCTCTTGGTCGTTTATTGAGCCAATTTGGCTACATCTATATTTAAGTTTGCTTCCTCTAATCCTAATGTTTCTAAATCTCTCTTTGTTATGATACTTCCCCTCAAATTGGGATTAATGTCTCCTATATCTGGCTTTCTAGCCCCCTGTGAAAAGACCAAATTTCCAATGTTTCATAATCCTAGCTCCATCTTGGTCCCTTTAAAACTAACCTAGCTTCCTCATCAAAATTACACAATATCTATATAGATTTTATAGCATCATCAAATGCAACTACATTAGAAATATCCCACTCAGATAAGATCAATACCCCTACCTAATTTACAATTATTTTCCCTTCTTCAGGATTAACGGACTCAAATTATTCCATCTTTACTTCTTAATTTTCTTGGTCAGTCCTCTCTGGCTTCTAATCCCTTCTTTCTTCACACCTTTTCTTGTAATCATCAATTTTCACTTTCAATATCAACTGCAAGAAATCCTTACTCTGCATAAATTTTTCATCATCAAGAAACTCATCACATACCTCTTTCCTTTCATCTTGAAATTATCTTCCTTGAATGTCCAGAGAAGTAAAATCCCACTCTAGTGACCTTGGTGCTAAGGGGATACCCACCTGCAATTCCCTATGAGTTATGATAATAAAATCCTCCTCTTCTCTTTCCTCTGCATATTGTTCTTCAGTTTGTTAAATTTTTCAACTCTTTGATACCTTGGAGGTGAGGGGGATAGAGGAGGTGATGAAGGGATTATTCTTAGAGAATCCTCTAGATCAATAATCTTTATTCCTTTGATTTTACTAAGTTGAAGCTTAAGGGATTGTTCCTGCTTCATTATTTTCTTCCCCTTTATACTTACCTCTTCATCAGTGTCCCTCTCATCTTCACTATCTATTTCATATCTCCCCCTTTTATAAATTTTCCTACCCCATCAAGGGATGTAGGTGGGTTTGTCTTAAGTTAGACCATATGTTCTGTATGGTGGTGGAGGTACTGACCTTGAAGAATTTTTTCTTATTTAAGATGATAGAGTTTATGCTTGTAAAGCTCTTTACTCTATCTGTGTTCCATGTATCAGCTCCAACTGCACTCTTTTCTCTTTCAAGGCAATCATTGTTTCCTTAAAGTGTTCCATCAAGCCCTTGATCTTGATGAAGAATGGACTTAACCACTTAAAAGGATCATAACTCTTCTCCATCTTTTGGAAAATATCCAACAGCTTCTTATATGTACTCCACTTCTCTTTTTTGTCATCTTGAACATCCAAATCAAATTTATTTCTAATTATAACCTCTGGATAACCAAATTCATGGGGTAGTTTGGATCCCTTGATTCTTTCTTTGAACACGTTTTAGAAACCCTCTAGGTCACTGTGTCTTGCAGTACTAACCCCCAAATGATTCCATCCACCTTTGGTAATTCCAAAGTAAGGAACAATATTATAATCAGGAAAGATAGTACCCTTACCCTTTCTTGTCAATCATTTCTCCTCAATACATCCAATCTGCCATATTACTTCATCCAATCCCAACCTTAATGGAAAATTATAAGGAAAAACATGGGGAACCCCTGGAAAACCATAAACTCTCAAAATAGTGTTGACTGAATAAGGAATAACATCAACCTAATTATGTGCATGTAATACCCACTCATATTTTGCTTTCAATTTTTGATGCCGTACTCTTTTAGGCAGTTATTTCAGTTGATTGGCCAAATTATTTTAGGCTACATTTCATGTGAGCTATTATTATTTCATTTGATGGTGATTCTGGATTATGATGTTATGGATTTATCACATGCATAGATAGATGTGATGATTATTATATGTTGATTTCAGATTATGATGTACTTACCCCATACTTGCATGTGTATGGTTGTTTTATATGTTGATGTACTTGTGACATGTTGTTGTGGTAGAGGATGGAGATGTAGTTACTTTCTTTGTGAGATCCACATGTTCGACCGATCCCTATCATTATTTGTGATATTATATTGGATGTGCATGCGTGTTTTTTTGATGATAGGATTGCAGGTATAGGGCATCATCTTCCTTGAATTGGCAGGAGTGAGCGTGCCCATATATTCATCTCAATGGTAAAGAGGGGAGGTAACATACAGATCCAAAACCCTAACCTAAGCCTATTATCCTAAGTATTGGATGAGTATCAGTTGACTACCCTACCCGGATTCATCTAGTTGACTTGAATCTGTGGATCCTATCTGGTTATGTGTTTGGGTTGATTTTGAGTGTTTTCAGTTGAGTGTTGTGATATTGTGTGATTTATCATATTTTTGTGAAATTGATTATTATTGAAATTAATTATTAAATATAGAGAATTTAATTAATTGAAAATTAATTAAATATCTATGTTTACTTGGGAAATTAATTATAATGCAATTATTGAATATTAGAATTTAATTGAATATTTAAATTGGAAATTGAGTTATATTGGATTTTATGCATTATTTAATAATTAAATATTTAATTGTATGGATAAGTGTGCTTTAAATATTTAATATATTTAATATATATTTTAATTAATTATATGTGCAAGTTAATTATTGAAAAGGGAGTTTGAATTAAAATGCAACTTGGTTTAATAAGTCAAAGTTGAGTTGTGCAAGTAAATAGATATTTTTAATTAATAATTGTTATTTGCTTTTAATTTTGAGTTGATTCCTTTTAGGGGTTAACTGGTGTGTTGTCATGAGGGTTTTCATGATTGGGGGAAGTTGATTCTCTTTAGGAGAATTCTCCTCTCTGTTGGAAACAATTGTTTAATTGTGTATTGTCCTTGATGTTACACAAATGTCATATCAGTCATTAGACAGAGTGTACCGAGCTCAGAATGTTCAGCAAGGCAGTTAACCAGAGTCTACCGAGCTCAGACGGTAAGAAAAGCTATTTACAGAGTCTACCATGCACTCCAGAATACTATACCGAGAAGTTAGTTACTACCGAGCTCACTCGGTCGACAAAAGAAATTCAGTCTCTACCGAGTCCACTCGGTCATCAAAGAATATGTGAAGGAAAGTTAGTCTTTACCGAGTTCACTCGGTTACCAAAGGATTTTCACAAAATCTGCAGTGTTCACCGAGCATCAGTTGGTCAACACTGGAATATCATTTCTGGACTGCGTCGGCCTGCGAAGGATTTTATTTGTGAAATGTTTGTGCAGCCGACTAATGTAATATTTATTAATTGAAACTTGTAATTGAGCCGACTTGATAACCTGAAGGGTATATATGAAAGATCAAGTTGCAAATTCAGGAAGTGAAAAAAAAAAGAGTGTGAAGTGTGGAAATATGAAGAAGCGTGTGCGAGCAAGAATATGATACGCAGAAGGAATGTGCGAATTCTGATGAAGGATTAGAGATATCCTTGAGGTGCTGCAAAGATATATTTGAT
>MU223105.1:753425-764840 GCA_018584345.1 Thuja plicata
TCAGCAAGATAAGTTGCATTTAATTCAGGTCACTTCATTGTTGCTTTCTAACCATTGTAGCAGTGATACTGAAATCTCTTAGCAGAGTTGGTCTAACAACCATTTCATAAATCCTCTAACAAGGTGAAAATTCAGTAGAATTTCTCTAAAGACATCTCACAAGGCCACTCCTAGCAGGGTGATTAAATCCTTTAACAGGGTCACACCTAACAGTGTGTTTTGTAACCTTTAACAGGGTTGGCTCCTAACAGGGCTCACTTCAGAAGAGTGAAAATNAGTAACTAGTTGCATTGGTGGTTTTCCCAAATTGGGTTTCCACGTTATATCTGGTGTCACTTGTGTTTATGCTATTTGATTTATGCATGTCAATAACTGTGAATGTTTAATGAACAATAATAAGTTAATCTATCGAGTAACAGTAGTATATATTAAAGACATCTAAGGGACTTGTGGATTTATTTTTGTGGTAACTGATTCACCCCTCCCCTCTCAGTTACTCCATCTTTATTTCCAACACTCTCATTCTCTCATAATAGGTTTTTGGTGGAGACATTTTTGGGGAGAAGAATTTTGGAGAGCATTTGTGTGTGTTCTTGTTGTCTTGCAATTTTCTGAATTTTTGTGTATGCTTGGAGGCTTAAGGATTTGTGGAGATCTTGGCTTGGGAGGCTTCATGGTTCAAGATCTGTATTCAAAATTGGATTCAGAGGCTTCAGGATTCTCCATCTTCTCACAAAGCTCCTTTGTCAATTTTTGGTGGATTTGAGGTAGGGTTTGATAAAAACCCCTTTGTAATTTAAATTTGTAAATTATTGTGCTTCCTACGTGTTTTGGGTTATTTACATTTCTTAATTAGGTCTATTTATATTTTTTCTTAAATGGGTATCTTACAAAACCCTAGATCTAAGATTATTTTCAAAAAAATGTAAACTTGGCATAGTAGTATTATGCTGCCAAAATTTGGAGGAAAAATATGCATGGGAAGACCTATAAATTTAGAAAATCAATCTCCCTATAGTGTAGATTATAGTAAAAAAATAATTTATTGAGTTGGAATATATTCTCTTTGAAAAAATTTAATTATTTGGAAAAATGGTACTCTCTGGAAAAATACAAACTTTACAAAAAAATTCACCAGTAAAAATTAAATAATTGCCCAGAAAAGACAAAATGGGTAAAAGACAAAAAAAATTAAAAAAAGGCTTACCTTTTTCCGTTTTCAAAAATCTTGATTTAAAAAAAAATATGCATGTTTCAAAAGTTATCGAAATTGAATTTTTGTTAAAAAAAACTTAAACAAAAAAAAAATCATATTTGCAGGGGGTGGTGGGCTCCACCCACCAACCCACATCTGCTGCAAGAGAGTAGTCAGTACTGCTTGGTAGTCCCGGACTGCCTTGATAGTCGGGCTGCTATGATAGACCCAGATTGTCTTGGCAGTCAGGCTGCCAGCAGCCGGTGGCCCTCAGTCATAGTGTGGGGAGAATGGGGAGTGGGGGCCGCGGGGGACCCGCTCCCCCAAATGAAATTTTGATTTTAAAATTTGGTTTTTTCTTTTTAGTTTTTTTTTTAATATTATGTCAATTTTATTATTTAAAAATTATATCATGTGTTATTTTTAATTATTATTTATAAGTTGAATTTTTAATTAATAATTATTTTAAAGTGTTATTTAATTAATTTGATTTAATGTGCTTAATATTATTTAAATTAGTTTAATTAGATGCTATGTAAATTTTATTTATTTAGTATTAATTAAAATTTAATTCAGATAATATTAGTATTTTAAATTAGATTAATTTTTAAATTAGGTTTTTCTTTTAAAACCTGATCAATTAAAATGAAATTAAACTAGAATTTTAAGGTTGATTAATAGAAGGGATTACTTCTATTTATTGTTTTTAATTTAAACTAGTTGAACTAAATTTAATTGTAAATTAGTTTAAATTGTATGGTTATTAGCTAATTAATCACTTTATAATGAAGTCTTATTAGTGGATTAATTAGGCTAGTAAATGACATATTAAGTCCCGATTTGATATAAATTTAGGCAAGATGATTCAATTGATTTAGTGATATATACGTAAAAGTTTTAAATCAATTAATTTAGTTAATTTAAAATTAGCTATTGAATCCTAGTCTTTTGAGAGTAATTGTTTTACAATAGATTCTATTTTTTAAATTGTAGATGTGTAATGGATTAATGTCAATTTGGCATGATGTAGTATTGATTCCATTTCTTATGTATTTATTTCTATGTTTTTGGGTATCTAGGTTTTTAGATTTCCCTTGAACGTATACAGAGGTCGGGGGGTGTTTTGCATTTTTGTTTATGATATGGCATGTGTGTTTCATGAAATTACCCTAAATTGACCATGTTAAACCTTTTTATTATACTATCTGCATGTGTACCTCTTTGTGACCGTTCCTATTATGTATAGATACTAGATTGGGTATACTTGGGTTTTGACCTATGCTAGATCTATGTAGGATCTATGAGCCTAGGATAGGTTACCTAGATGTGTAGTAGGGGTGGCTTACAATAAGTTATGTGTCCGTAAGTGACTACTTGGATTGCTTATTGTAGGTATACTTAATAAATGATAACTAAATGCATAACTGAGAGATCTTAAAATGAAATAATAAGATGTGTCCTCTCCCATGCTCGAGTGCTAGTATAGACTAATATGGAGGATGAGAAGATGCTATTCACCTTGAGGGGTATCTTGTATAGTTAGTGGCCTTGTCAGTTTGAGAGGTCATTGGCGCCATGTATGGTCACTTAAGTGCCAGAATCCATTGGGATTGCTAGGATAAAACTTAAGGTTTAGACGTACATGATGACACCTTCCTTTACACAGTCTAGATTTCCTACATATGTCTTTTGCCTCTGGATTAGTGAGTCTCACCTTTCATGATGTATAGTACACCTGGATTAGAGAGCAATCAGGATCCCCCGCTTAGTGGTTATTTCCTTATTGGTTTTGGATATCTGAGTGGGATCTATTGTTATCTCCTCAACACGGTGGGGTGGACCTTTGTGGTTCCACATGGACAGGTGGTAGTGATTCTTTACCCATTGAGGTTCGACATCCTAGATTCTAGTGCTTGATGGTTTTTTGTAGATGAGCTCTTTTTATTCCTTCATTATTGATTATGTACTTACCTTCATTTATTGTAAATCTTGTATTAGTGTATCACATGTGATACCTAATCTGCATATTGTATATTATGTAGATTAGAGTGATTACCACATACCTTACGACATGTGCAGTGGATGTGATTTTATGGTGGTTTCATGGTTATCCATGAGGTTTATAATTATGGTTTTGTAAGTTGGAATTTTTATATCTATTCAAATGGAATATTTTGTTATATTGTTAGTTATGTTTTACTTTACGTAATTCAACATCATGGATCCCTTGAGTCGTGTAATCTATGTGAGTGTATGACATGTGTATAAATGGTATTTGCTTCTGCATTAATGTATGTCTCTTTATGTAAACTTTAGAAAAAAAATTATTCAGCAAATATAGTATCATGTACTAGGTTAATCTCTCTTGGGTTCCTTGGCGGGGCATTACAGTGCAATTTTTAGGTCAGAGACTCTCTCCTTAGGTCTCATAAAATCATGTAATTGCATTGGAATCCTAGGTGGATTGATAATGAACTTATCCATCAATCTTGAATAAAATTAATTATCAAATCTCACATAACTAGCCTCTTATCTATCTCATGACAAATGCATAGTCCAAATCACTACTAGCATCTAATTTCCCTCAATTATTATTCTTAAAGTCATAGACTCTCCAAAGAAATCTACATTTCTATATAGTAATATGTGCATCAACAAGGAATACCATAAAAAAGAGGACTTACCCTCACTCCTTTTCACTCCCTACAACCCATCATGAATCTTCTCCTCAACGTATGGGGCATAATCAAATATAAGTTTAAACTTGGGATGTTTAATCTAAATTTCCATATGTATATAGGCCATAGGCATACATATTCTTGGATGAGAACTGAACACTTGGCACTGTGAATAAAAGATATCCTTTAGGTGTGAAGAAAGAGTATCAACAGGGAAGGGCTCAACTAACCTAGGGCCAATATAATACTTTGATTTCCTTGTTCTGGCTGGGTGAGAAGGAAGAAGGTTGCCTATGAAAAAACTCTTCATCCTTATGTAATCTTCCTTTAACACCTCCAAGACAATTGGCTCTAATAAATCAATAGGCTCATACAGACCAAACACTTTCTAAATTTCTTCCCTATGTGTTGACAACATAATCTCTCCATCATTTCCCCTCATGACCCTCGTAATTGGTTCATACCTATTTGCAACTTCCCTAAGAAAATGTAGATTCATGAAAATATTGGGCGCAACCAATTTACCCAAATAATATTTTCGTGCATTTGACCAAGGAGACTACAAGTTTTTCTTCCCTACCTAAAGTCTAAACATATCTAATACAGTCATCGGCACCCTAGCATCTGCTACATTTAAGGAGTTATCAATTAACCCATCACGTAGGGTTTTTCTTGCTATGAATTTTGTTCTTGTTATCTATCAATTGTTGACAGCTTCAATTGGTCTAGAAAATCATCATATAGATTCCTCTTGGCATAATTAGTCCAACCATAATGATGCCTTTTGGTTTCCATTGTAAATAAACTAGGGGTTTCAATTTCAAAATTTAAACGATAGAGGAAAACTATGGCTAGCTAGAAATATAACAACAATTCTAACATATTTCACAACCTTATAAAGATTCACAATCCCCTTCCCATTATTTAAACACAATTCTCACTTCACACAGCTTTAAAACAATTAAGAAAAGTTTAGAATTGTAGTTACAGTTTTATCACATTAAAAATCCCAATTTCTCAATTAAATAGCTCACTTTGATCCTCTTTGGCTCTAGAGATGAATTATGCACATCCTTGAAAGATTTATTGAATGAAAATGGCAATAAAAGTAACCTTTATTCGATCTGAAATGAAGCATTCAAAACCCATCCAACATTAATTATTCATTTGAGCCTAAAAATGGCTCCAATCAAGTTTGAAATCTGGCTGTCAATCTTCTCCACATTGGCACATCCAACAAATTTTATTAGCCAATCTAACATTGAATCCCTAGTTGGAAAACGGTCCCAATAATTGACCTGCGAAGAAAATCCACCTCATCACCTTACAACTCATTTATTTTGCCCCATCATTAGCTTTCTTTGGCTCAGCATGGACACATGGAAGTATCTCATAATGCCTCAATAGTTATCTTCATTACATCTTCAGATCATGGGATTACAAGATTCATTGATCTTGATCTCATTTTAACTAGTTTTTGCATTAATGAATTTGCTTCAATCGATAATATTTGAGCACCTTTTTATCAACTTTAAAAACATCTTCGCTCTTTTTCACCATGTGCAAAAAGATCACACCTTTAGTTTCTCAACCTTTAACCAAGGCAATCAGAACATAAAATAAAACTATTTCATAAGGTTCACTCGATCAACTAGAAAATGATAGATGGCATCCTCCCACGATGCTGCAATGAATAAAATAATCAATAAATAGGATAGTGGCATTACAGGGAATTTAAAATGTAACATGAAATTGCCATAGCTAGCATAAAGTAAAGGGGCCCAAACTAGAATGATGATAATACCCATAATGTTGTTCACTTGAGTAAAAATGACCATGGGGCCGCCTAGCTAGGAACATTAAGCTGGGAACTTAGACTTAGGAAAATAACAAGGGTGACCAAAACATAAAACCTAATGACATAACCATGGCCCCCTTCAATGAAAAACAACCCTTTATTAATGACTCACTTAAGACCAAAAAGATAATGATGAAACCTAACAGATTTAGGGCTTTAGACAAAATACTAACAAATGGATATAAACCCTAAATCCTAGGCCTTAAAACCACTATAGAAAATAGCACAAAGAGGATTATGATCAACATCAATAGGGCACAAATTTTTTGTAAAGCTCAAAAATTGAAGCACTATCAAATCTCTCACCTTAAAGGGAGTCAGTAATTCAACACCTTATGAAAAATCCAAATACTATTCCAAGAACAAGAATGTGACAAATGATGGCATTGTTGATGCTAAGGTATCTCATCCAGTCATGCGCAGTAAAGCACCACCAATACCTGCCCAACAAACCCAACCATCACACACTGTCAAGAGGATTAACAACGTTGACCCAGTATTCCAAGTAGTTAACCAAGCCTTCCAAAAAAGTGCTACAAGAAGGAACACCCCTCCACATCAAGACTTTACACCTCTTGCACAACCTCTTGATAAAGTTCTTGAGAAACTACTACAATCTCATTCAGTCACTTTACCCAAAATAAAACATTATGAGGGTCCCGATAAACCATCATGGTGGAATGACAATAGTTTTTTTTATTATGAAAGAACTAAGGGACACAAAACAACCAACTGCATGCAATTGAAACACATTGTCCAAGATTTCATCGACCGCAGTGAAATAAAATTAGGATCAACATCAATAGGGCACAATTTTTTTTCAAAGCTCAAAAATTGAAGCACTATCAATAGATCTAGTTTGGGACCTTCATTTCTTTTGAATGAAATGAGGATACTCAAATCTCAGGTGAAGCAAACCACTTACAGAGAAAACCCAAAAATAGTGACCAACAAGGGAAAAAAAAAAGGAACTAAAAAAAATATGTAGAGAACCTACACTACTGCTCATGGAAAAAAAGACTACTTTAGGAGAACTAGGGTTTCAAGAACTATCCATGAACTAGGAGTTCAATAATATCACTTTTCATTCTTGGATAAAATAGGAATATTCTCCCCACTTGCTATGGATCAAATATGTGCGTAACCAGATGGCATCAAACTTACCATGTTTTCCTTTATCTTACAATATTTCATTCCACAACAAAACTAAATCATTTACTTGAAAAGTCCTTGCAGTTGTTCTTTCTTCATACAAGTTCTTGACTTGCATCTGTATCTTAGCATTTTTGGCATGAGCTTCTCTTTTAGTTCCATCCAGCTCTATCAAGGCTTCAACTCTCAACTTCATATCATCTTCTATATCATCATCATAAGTTTGTACAAACTTGTACATCTCCATTAAGTTATTCTAAGGTCACCTTGCATGTATTTCATACACTAGGTCAAAAGGAACACATCCCATTGCCTTCTTTATTGTTACCCTATCTTCCCAAACTACTAATTTAAATTTTGAGTCCAAAGCCTTTTATTCTTTTATAGGATTCTCTTGATGACCTTCACCAAGCTCTTGTTTCTATATTCTGATTTCCAATTTCCTTGCGGGTAGTAAGGTGATGAATATGATGTTTGAATTCCATACTTATTACATAAATCTATTTATTATTCTAATTTAAAATACATTGCATTATCTGATACTATTCTTTTTGGGTATCCAAATCTTGTTAATATGTTATCCATTAGAAAATGAGTCACAAACTTACTTATTTATTTCTTGGTTGGAATTTCTTCAACCCACTTTATGAAATAGTTAGTGGCCACTAGGAACCAAGAATGGACACCAATTGAATTACATTTTATCTCCCCAATAAAATCAATACCCCACTACTGAGAGAGAGCTTGTACATCAATTGGCTTCAATGGAAAGTTTCCTAAAAATTTCAATTTTCCAGAAAACCTTTGGCATGCATCATACTTTTTAACTAACTAGTTCGCATCTCCAAATATTTTTGGCCACCAAAACCTAGCCCTTAATACCTTGTGTGCAGTTGTTTTGGCCATGTAATCTCCTTCATATGCTCCACTATGCATCTCTTATAACAATTCCTTGGCTTGATCCTGGTTCACACATTTCACCATGACACCATCTATATTTCTCCACCAAAGTTTACCCTTCACTATGGCATAATTGATAGAATGTTGTTTTAATGTCCCTTTCTTGTTATCATCCATGTTCTCAAGACATCTCATTTTCTATAATTATTATATTATATCTTCATACCACTCACAACCATCCATGTCACAGAGATAAGCTTTATATTCCTCTTCTATAAAATTCACATGATTGGTATCCAAGTTGCTTTCAACCATTAATTTTACCAATCCTTGTCCTCTCACCAATTTCATGATCTGAATCTCAATGTTGAATCCTTGGATCATATTGATCCCTCTACATCTCCCTGATACTTCTTGTTGTGTGAAGATGTCTTTTACTACAGCACTAGGAACATAAGAAACCATTGTTTCTCCAATAAAGTAACTCCTAAAAGCCTTAACCACTTTCACTAGTGCATATACTTGCTTCTCATTCAAATCATACTTCATATTTGCATCCTGCAATGACTTACTGAAAAAATTGATAGGTTTTTCAAAACCTTCTAAATTATTATGCAATAAGATAGTTGTTATAGTATGGAAAGATGCAAATGAAAAAATTTGTATTGGTTTATTATAATCTAGTGTTTTCAAGACTGGGAAATCTTTAAAATCTTTATTTATCTCTTAGAAATCCTTAGTTAGTTCTCCTTCCTAATCTATCTTTGCTCATTTTTCAGCATTTTAGAAATCTGTCTACTAGTCTCAACAAAATTTGTTATAAATATCCTTAAAAAAATTAATTTTCCCAAAGAATGAGTGAATTTCTTTAACTATTTTGGGCTGAGGTATTTTATCAATTGCTACCACCCTTTCAATATCAATTTTCACTCCATTTTTTATATAATGTGGCCTAGAAACTTACCTTTACTTACCCCAAATGCACATTTCTTTGGGTTTAGGGAAACACCATACTCCACAACTCTTCTAAAAATATTTTCTAAATGACCACACTCTTCATCTTCCTTCTTGGAGTAAGTTATTAAATCACCTTGATAGATGACTAGGAACACATCTCTGAAATCAGAAAATACAACATCCATTGCTCTCTGGAATGTTTCTCCTATGTTAGTAAGTCCAAATGGCATTCTCACATACACATATGCTCCCCATGGTGTGGTAAAGTTTGTCTTATATTTTTCTGATTCCTTAACCTTCACTTGGTTATATCCTAAAAAATCATCCATCATGGGCATAACCTCACATCATGTGACTCTCTCCAACATAGCTTCCATGTTTGGTAATGTATATTATCCTTTAATTAAGATATGTTCAAATTTATAAAGTCAACACACAATCTAATGTATCCACTCTTCTTCCTTTCAGGAAACTAAGTTAGACACCCATGATGAATGTTTGATAAGCTTAATAATACTAGTGTCACTTAGCTTCGTAAGTTCTTCCTGCATCTTAGGTGTTAAAGTTGGGTTGATTTGTCTTTTCTTTTCTTTGAAAGGCTTGGCATCTTCCTTCAAAGGAATTGTTATCCTAATTTTTAGCATGCATCAAATTAATCATAAATAGGAAGAGATTGCATTTTTAGAGGGAGTCCCTTTAATATTATCCTTCAGGTATTATTAATCAACATTTTGTAATTACATTCATTTTCTGAAAATTGTCATTTTGTACTCTAAGAGTTGATCACATTCCACAAATTCTAAATTACAATTTGATCAGTTACATTGTGCATTCAAGCTAAATGTATTATATAAGTGTTATTTCATCTTTCTTTTCATGTCAAAACAATAGTATATTACAGAATAGAAGGCATAATTGAAAGTATGGAGTAGAGGTCCCATGCATTGCCTTGTGGTTGGTTTCTTGATGCTTGCATATTAGGTCTCCATTGTTGGTTGCATATCAGGTCCTAGGTCTTCATAATCCATCTTCATCTGCATATAGGTCTTTTAGGGTTTACTTGCATCATAAGAGAAAATGGGGTGTTAGATCCAGTTGGATCTAATCAATACATGGAACATAAACAACATACAATCAATCCTTCTGAAAACTGCATATCAATCTGATGAAATCAATGTAATGAGAAAACATTCATCCATAGTATCTGAAGAATAGTATTAAAGGGACTTGTTCCAAACATGAAACCTTTTTCTATGTATGATCACTTTGAAATATGTTATTCTTCTCTATATAATCAGATATCTAAATGAAAGGGACTTAGTATTACCATCTAAGAAACCTTTTTCATGATTAGATCAACCTATTAGTTCAACAAATGATACAAACCAACCAACACTCATGAGTGAATGTCATCTTGGCATACATTCAATCATAAATGTTAATTGGTGTATATGACTTGATGACCTAATAAATTGAGTGGTATTTTGTGTGCAAATGGATAGGTATGTATAAATGAATGCAGGAAACAAAAGAAAATGATGCAGTGGATGTCACAAGCCCGTGCTCAAACTTCACATAAGCCATTATATGTAGAAGGATGGTTGATATCTTAGAAGGTTACTGCTCACATACATAAGAAGGATAATATGTAGACACATGAAGGAGTCAAAAGATGCTACAAGAAGTACATGAACCAAAGGAAGCTGGAGGAATGCAAAATTGAAAGACTTTGAAAGTTCATTGTCTTTATGCAAATAATGGAGAGTGAGAAAATGTTGTTACAGTAAGTACTTCATATATATGTTGCTTCAAAACATCTGTTAAAAGTTCACTTGGAAGATCAAAGTTGAAAACTCATGCATAAAAATTGTGCATAAACTATATTAAAGGAGAAGATGCCATTGTAGTCATTTTAAAACAACTGAATCTACAAAAGCATGAAACATAAGATGTGAAAACTGCAAGTAAGGACAGAGATTAACAGTCTCAAATCAACATGGGTTAACACATACAGAAAACAACCACGATGAAAAGAGTATCATAGGATATCCAAGAGCTTCATCAAATGAGATCATGCTCAATAGTTCTAAAATATTGCAGTGTATAATGTGTTTTAGACAAACTATCGAGAAAGTTTCTTTTTGTAGAGTTTACATCTCATATTGATGTTTTGAAAAGATTTACATTCATGATAACAGTACAGGGCATGTAATGTTGATAAGAATTATATATGCAGATTGGGTTTACTATTTTGAAGTAAAACCCATGGGAGTCACGAGCCCGTGCTCAAACCCCATGGGTTTTGTTGGAAACAATTGATTAATTGTGTGTTGTCCTTGATGTTACACAAATGTCATATCAGTCATCAGACAGAGTCTACCGAGTTCAGAATGTCATATCAGTCATTAGACAGTTTACCAAGACTACCGAGTTCAGACGGTAAGAGAAGCAAGTTACAGAGTCTACCGAGCACTCCAGAATAATATATTGAGAAGTCATTTAATACCGGGCTCACTCGGTCAACCAAGGAAATCCAGTGCTTACCGAATTCAGTCGGTCATCAAAGTAAAAGTGATAGGAAGTCAGTCTTCACCGAGTTCGCAGTGCTTACCGAGTTCAGTCGGTTACCGAAGGATTTTAGCAGAATTGACAGTGTTCACCGAGCATCAGTGAAA
>MU223105.1:765511-787493 GCA_018584345.1 Thuja plicata
ATCACTGTGAATGTTTACACAACAATATAAGGTTAATTCACCGAGTAACAGTAATATATATATTAAAGACATCTAAGGGACTTGTGGATTTATTTTTGTGGTAACTGATTCACCCCTCCCCTCTCAGTTACTCCATCCTTATTTCCAACAGGGTTTATTCTTTCTCATGTATACTTCAAAAGTAAAACAGTATATTTTTACATCAAAGATAGTAGCATATTCAACATATTCGTGTTTACAAAGAAAAAGAGATGCTCAGTATTATCAGCAAAACTGTAAACTAAAAGTGTTTTTTAACATAATGTTGCAGTTTAAATATCTCATGTGTGATTTTGTTTTAGAAAGTGGAGTGTCATCAAATAGGGAAGCATATGTTGTACTTACTAAATTTTTGTATTTGAAGACAGCAATAATGATGTTTTTTTTAAAACATTTAAACAATACAAAACCCATGTTTTAATTCAAAGTTGAGACAAGCATTAAACTGACAACTTCAAGTGCAAAGCCATGTGGGTATTTTAAAATAATGTGGATGACAGCATGTGGGAATGACAATGACATTCGACAACAAGCAGTATTGCAATAATGGGCTCGAGAGTAAACATATACTAGTTCAAGAGTTGTATGAATGTTTAAAGCCACAGTCGACATCAAGCAGAGAGTTCCAAGCATTTATCAAACACTAAGTAAAGATCATCTTGATGCAGTAAGTAGAAATAAATAAACAACAGAAGAAGCCAACTTATCTGTATGTGCGAAGTGGTGTGTGTCTTCATATTCCCAGTCATGACTATAGAAACTTGCACAAAAAATGTCAAGCTTATGACTGAAAGATGTCATAGAGTTAAAAATAAATGCATCAACTGCATCTTTCAGTCATAAGCTACATTTTTTAAAATGCTAAAGAGAACCCACATGGCGGTTTGCTGTCAAGATGTATTCAAAAGACATATAGTGGAGGCCGCAGTGTTTTTTCCCAGTTCTATGTCACACAACCGAATGGGGATGAGTCTCAAGATGTTGCTGAGATAACTAGCAGTGGTGTTGTTCTATATTACACTACAAACTGGGGATGAGTCTTCTAAAGCTATGGCTGAGACATCCCCAGTTTAAAACTATAGTTCATGGGCTTGACATCTCAACCACAACTTGAGACCATTCCAAGACTCCAGTGGTGATACATCTTGAATCTACAGTGGTGGCCGCAAACAAAGACTGCCAGAACTTCCTTCATACACTACGGTTTAAAACCCAAAATGGTGGTAAAACATCAATCCAGGACTTGAGTTACAAGTGAATCTACAGTGCCATTAGTAATGGCTTAGAAAACACTTCATCATCAAGTGTTCCAAGCTTTCAAGAAGACTGGAGTCAACCCACTGTGAAACCCGAAAGCAAGCAAAAAGAAGACTGAAGAACTCCATCAGCATTGAAGAGAAGTTAAATAGAGATACCATGTGTTATGGTGAACAAAAGCTACATCTTTTCTTCCTACAAAAACTCATAAAACTGAAGCTTCTCGATAGAATAGACGCAGGTTCATTGCAAATGTTCATGATTTTTGATTCAAACATGGCAGCACCATAGAACAAAAACCCTAAGATGCAAATGAAACTGATGAATGAAATGCATTATGTTTTACTCTCATTTGAAATCCACTATCAGATGGAGTAAATACAGTTGCAGTCCCAGTGCATTGACATTCCCTCCTTATTGCCACATTGGTACTTTTTGTGCCATGACATAATAAAATTGTCCCTTCCAAATGATGGTAGTCAAGTCGACTAAAAATCGTGCTAATTACAAAGTGCAGCAGCATCAACCATAGTAGTGTGGTGTCAGCAGAGTCAAAGATGGGTTATGGTGTCGAGTTGACAAGGGTTTTTGAACCTTTGAAGTTAGATGGTTGGGTTTGTTAAAGTGGATTTGTCACACTTTTTAAGATTCGAATGCTTGTATTCAAAATATGGTAAAGATAAGGGATATAATTGATATATTTTCATGTATCAAATTTGGGGGCTAAAACTTAGGGTTTTGTTTTAGGGAAATTGATTAAGCCCTATAGTTTAGGAGGATCTGTTATTATGGAGGGCTTTTTGGAGGGAAGATTTTTGAAAATGAGCCATGTTGGCTATTTAGTGAAGGTTTCAGTTTTTAATTAAGGGGGTCAAATTGGTGGAGAGAGTAGCTTTAGTGAATTCATTATTCCTATAGCTGTTTGTTCATTTTTTTTTGTATTCCATTGTAGGTTCATGCTTGTAATTTCATTTTTGTGCAAGAGGATTTTCACTATTCCTTGCCATTACTTGAGAATTCATACATGTAACTTGTATATAGATTTTTGAGAAAGATATAGTTGCCCCACTTTTTCCGTACATCTTATTGTGATCATTTGTTCAAATTCCTTTTCAATTTTCTACATCTAAGAGTAATACCTTTGTAATATGGATTAGTGAATTGCATTGATTCCTATTCTATATCACAGAATATAAGCCTTTTGTAGAATATGCATGTTGTTAATGGTGACAGTACTGCTTGTGGTTAAACCCTAGTTGTGACTTTCCAATTAACCTATGTTTTGAGCAGTGAATGATAGTGCAGAGATCCCCTATTGTATGGTAAGTGAATGTCAGTTTGAAGCTTTAAAAAGATCTGAATCTTCTCGGTGTATCACCTTTTCTAGTTTTTCCATGCAAGTTCAATTTTAAATCTTTCTCCCCTTTTCTCAGTTAAATTTTCAATGAGGAGGTGATATCCCATACTAAATAGGAGCCATCCTAGAATCCAGAGACTCTTCCTCATCTATAGTTCACCCACAACTAGAGGAAGTTTTCATTGTCAGATAGAATTTCCATGAAGCCTTAATGCCTGATTTAGGGTGACAATTCTAAGCCTGAATAGTTTTTGGCATGCCCGGTGGGATTGTGAACTGCTTCTCAGTTCTGATTTAAGTTCTGTGATTGATTTAAGCTCTCAGTGTGGATTTTAATGACCATAATTCCCACAAGATCAAACAAGGAGGGATTTGTGTACTAGGAGTTATAGTCAAGAAAAAGGGAAGGAAGATCATCCAAAGGTGGAAAAACACCACAAAATCCAAGAGGTGGTCTATTGAATTCAAATTTCTCTTCATTTGATAACCCAGTTTTTGAAGACCAAGCAATAAATTTATAGGAACTTGAGGTTATTATTGAAGAAATCAATCTTCCTGAGGATTTAAGTGTCCCTAATCATTCTGGATCAGAATTGCCAAGTGTTAAGAATTTGTTTATAGATAACTCTATCTTTGGGGCCTCTACAAGTGTTACTGTAGCAAATCCCCATAATTTGAAGACTTACCAAAGGAGGGTAGTTCAACATACTCAAGTTGATGTTGCAACTGCCGTTCAGCAACAAGTACCACCAGCTCCAGGAATGGCAAGAAATATGCCTTTTGTCCCTTTTGATCAAGGTAGTCCTCTCTGAATTGCAAATCACAACAATATACCTTTGGCTGCCTTGAAAGGTTTTCCATCATTCACCAGAGAAGGTCAAGTAATAGCTATTGAATACATCAGAGATATTGCATCCTTGTGCAATGTCCACCATGTCACACAGGAAGATGTGGCAATGAAGATGTTGGTTGCATCACTTAAAGGTAAAGTTCTTGACTGGTTCAAAAATATTCCAATAAATTCTATTTCTACATGGGATGTTTTTGGGGAAAGTCTTTCCAGGTTTTTTGAGGATAAATCTGACAATCTGTCTCTGGTAGAACAACTAACTACCATTAAAAGGGCTCCACAGGAGGAACTAAGTGATTTTAATCTCAGGTTTTAGAAAACTTGGAATAGGATCCCTACCATGGTAAGACCCTCTGCTGAGTATGTATTTCTATACTTTCTCAAAAGTTTGAATAGTGATATTTCAGTAATGATACAGTCAATGGGAGGGAATTCTTTACCTCAAGCTTTTGAGATTGCAATAGGGGCAGAAAATAGTCTTATTTAGGCAGGAAAGATAGCTCCTAGGCCATGCATGCCTTATTTTCCTAACATCCAATCCAATATGCCACTAGTTGTACCACCTCTAGCCCAGTTTCCATCTTACAAAAGTGAATAAATTATGCCTATTTCCCCTCCTAGTGAATTGCAAAGCATAAAAAATAGTCAACAAAAAATTGAGAGCTTGCTACAGACCTTTGGGAATGAACTAGTTAACCTAAAAAGATAGAAAAATCATCCAGTAGCCCATACTCAAGGTCAATTTGCTGGTTCCTCATCTCAGCATCCTAGTCAACCTAGTTATCAAAGCAACAAGCAACAATATCAGGGAAATAGTAATGCAAATAGGCAAAAGTGGAATCAAAGGCCTTATAGGCCATATAATCCAGCATCTCTCAATGTTGTTAGGGATATTGTTCCTAGCCAAAATAACCTTGTTACATATTATAAATGGTGTTATCCCTGTAACAAACAACACAATCAGTCTAAGTGTACTAATGGAGTGCTCAATCAAGATTTAATGGTTCAAAGTATCATAGATTCACAACCTACTATATCTACTGAAGAGGCTCAGCCACACTATGATACAACTGCTCCTGACACTACATTCCTCGATTGGCAAGAGGAAGAGTTTTGTGGAGTGAATGGTGATTCATCCATATCAACAAATACCAGAGCCAAGAAGAGAGGCCTAGAATCAGAGCAATCAACTACTGGGATTGTTGCTACAAATCAATCATCACTCATTCCACCAGTTTCAATCCTAAAAGGAGCCTCTACTCATGCAAATAGAGAAATACAGTATCAGAAATAGCCAGATCAGAATATCAGTAAGTCTCCTCAGAAGGTACAATTTGATGTTCCTTATAACATTGTTGATAATATGAAAAAGATGAATGTTTCTATTTCCATGTGGGATTCATTAGTTATTCCAGGGAAAACTGATTTATTAAAGGAGGAACTGTCAAAAGGAATGACAATTCCACATCAAGCTGTACATCATCCTCCTAGAGTGATCTTGGCCAATTGAGAGCCTTCAGTGTTTCAAGATGAAGCAGTCAAACAGAAGGAAAAGAAGATTGGTAAAATGTAGCAGCCAGTATCACAAGAGAGTAAAAATGCTATAGAATTAAAACAGCCAGCAATACCAATTGAAAGAAAATTAGCAAATATGCAGAAGGTGACAGAAAAGGGAGGTAATAAATCTGCAAATATTAAGCCTCCTCCTTTCTATGTCTCTTTAATTATTGGAAATAAATTAGTGCATAATTGTATGGTTGATAGTGGTGTAACCAACACTGTCATGCCAAAGAGTATAGCTGATATATTGGATTTGAAGTATGAACCTCTTGAGAAAGGAGTTGTTCAACTTGATGGTTCTTCAGTTAAAACTGTTGGGGTTGTTAAAAATGCAAGTCTAACCTTGCACTCATGTCCAAACTTCTCCATTTCCCAAGATATTTTTGTCATAGATCTACCACCTTACTTTTCTCTATGTTTATCAAGAGACTTCATAGCCAAGATAGATGGATATTTCTCATCAGATTGGTCTCACCTGCATTTCAGAACTAGGTATGGTGCTAAGGTGACCATAAAGTCAAAATTATGGGCCAAAGACCATATAGAGCCTTATAATCCTAGCCCCATAAATGCAAGTTGTGTGATCATGGATCCAGATGAAATCAATGAGACTTCATCTTATAACACACAAACTGAAGAATATCCTGATATTGTTCTTGATGAATGGGTAGCTAGAAATGACCAAGAGATGGATGTGTTTGATGCTGATTTTGGTAATTATGTGATGTTATAATCTGATTCAGTTGTTCATAATCTAATTAAAGATCAATGCTTTGAATCTGAATTATCTAACCAGCTATGGGATTTGTATTTTGATGGGTCTAATAACAAGGATGGCATTGGTGTAGGAGTTATGTTGATTTCACCTCAAGGTGATAGATTGTATGCTGCTTATTAGTTATCTTTTCCATGTTCTAACAATGTAGCAGAGTATGAAAGCTTGATCCAAGGCTTGGAGTGGGCTAGGAAAAGAGGAATCAAATGTTTAAGAGTATTTTGGGACAGTGAGTTGATAGTGAGATAGGTAAGAGGTATTAATGCTATTAAAAATGATCTCCTAAAGCTATATCAGTCAAGAGTGTTTAATATTTTGAATGATTTTGATGCCTTTAATCTCATTTCCATACCTAGAAGGAAAAATATACATGCTGATAGATTGGCTAGTATTGGTGCACATGCTTCAATTATAGAAAATAAAGGACTGATTTTAGACCAGTCACATGTTAAAATTATTGTTAGACCATCTATCCCTGACAATGATATTAATTGGCAAGTATTTTACACTGACAAACACATCTTGAGTTTTATGACAGAAACTGAAGAGTTTATTGCTCCTAAAAATGATAAGTGTGATCAGCAAATGGAGAACCAAGTTATTCAGCTAAAGAGTAATAAGCTTCTGAGGGGATTGGTCAGCCTAGAATCAGCCTTTAATTCTAATGTCCAATTCAGAAAGAGTAAAACCAGTTTACTGGTTAAAGAAGATCATTATGAGGAAGTGGAAATCTTTAGAGACAAATATTTGAAGGTTGGTAAAATAAACTCTCCCAAGGAAAAAGAATTGTTTATTGATCTTTTCAGACAATATAGTGATGTATTTGCTTGGGATTATGCTGATTTGAAAGGGTTTGATCCCCAACTAACTCAGCACACCATAGAGTTAGAACCAAATGCAAAACCAATCAAGCAAAGGCAAAGGCCCATAAACCCCAAATTAGAGCCTTTAATGTTGAAAGAACTAAGAAAGCTCTTAGATGGAGGCATAGTGTTCCCAATAAAGCATACATCATGGGTTTCCAATCTAGTTCCAGTGAGGAAGAAGAATGGAGAGATAAGAATTTGTGTAGATTTTAGAGACCTGAATAGGGCATCTCTAAAGGATAGACATCCTCTTCCTTCCATGGAATAGATCCTTCAATATGTTTCAGGTTCTGAAAGATTCTCACTCTTGGATGGATATTCTGGTTATAATCAGATTTTAGTTAAGGAATCTGATCAATTTAAAACAACCTTTACTACTAAATGGCGTACAATGGCCTACCAAAGGATGCCATTTGGGTTGTCAAATGCAGGGGCCACTTTTCAAAAAGCAATGGACATGGCTTTCAAAAACTTAATATAAATTGTTTTTGGTATATCTAGATGATATTACCATTTACAACAAGATTGCAAACCAGCATATTGATCATTTGAAACAAAATTTGTAGAGATGTAGAGAGTTTGGAATCTCTCTTAATCCAAAGAAGTCTATCTTTGCAGTACATGAAGGAAAACTTTTGGGGTATCAAGTGTCTAGAGAAGGTACAATAATTGATCCTGAAAGGATTCATGCAATTCTTGATCTTTCACTACCTAAACATAAAAAGGGATTACAAAGTTTTATTGGAAGGATAAATTTTGTTAGACGCTTTATTCCCAATATTGCAAATTTATTGAAACCTTTGACTTCTATGTTGAAAAAGGATGTGCCTTTCAGTTGGACTGCTGAGGGAAAAGAGAGTTTTGAGCAAATCAAGCATGCCTTATCTTCAGCCCCTACATTAGCTAATCCTGATTTCTCTAAGGATTTTGTTTTATATGCTTATGGTATTGACACAGTTTTAGCAATGCTGGTGCAAAAGAATAAGGAAGGACAGGAGCAGCCAGTAGCCTTTTTTAGCAAAGGTATGAATAGTTATGAGGAAAAATATAGCTTTGTAGAAAGACATGTGCTAGCTATTATAAAAGCCTTAAAGAAGTTTAAGCATCTTGTTGCTGGGAATAAAATACATCTAATGATTACAGACCCTAGCATTAAAGAGTTTCTATTGAATAAAGATGTAAGTGAAAAAAGGGCAAGGTGGATAACTAAAGTCATGGAATATGATGTACAAATCCATGTAACCAAGCTGGTTAGAGGAAAAGGTTTATTTGCTCAGATGGCGGAAGGAGAAGATCAGCTTAAAACTACTGAAGAGGCCATCTTGCTCCAAGGTGATTTTGTACTTATTAATGATTCAGCATCCTGGTTGTCAGATATGACCATATTCTTGCAAACTGGCCAATGTCCAATAAATCTTGATAGGGCCAAAAGAAGGTATTTTAGACTTCAATCTATTCCTTATGTCCTAATTGATAACATTCTATATAGGAAAGATCTTTTTGGTATGCTTCTTAGATGTATAGATCATATGGATCAGAATAAGATTTTATTTGAATTTCATGATGGATCTTGTGGAGGGCATTTCAGCCCCAAAACAACAACATGGAAAATTTAGAGAGTTGGCTATTATTGGCCAGATTTATTTAAAGATGTTCATTCATGGCCAAGAAGATGCCAAAATTGTGCTATGTTTGCAGGGAAACAAAGGTTGGCAGCATTACCTCTGAAACCAATCATTGTTGATCAACCATTCAACAAGTGGGGAGTGGACTTTATTGGCCCAATAAACCCTAATTCTAGTGTAGGTCATAAATGGATCTTGACTGCTACAGACTATTTTACTAGGTGGACTGAGGCCATTGCAGTAAAAGAATCTTTTGGAAATGTTGTTCTGAATTTCTATGATGATATTATTACAAGGTTTGGAGTTCCTCACTCCATAGTATCAGATAATGCCTTGGCTTTTGTTGGATCATCTATCACTGAATGGGCTATCAAGAACGGTATCTATTTAAACACTTCCTCTAATTACTATCCATAGGGTAATAGTCTTGCAGAGTCTACAAATAAAAACCTAATCAGGATCATTAAGAAGACCTTGCAAGGAAACAAAAAAGATTGGCACTCTAAGTTGAAGGCAGCTCTGTGGCTGGAAAAAATTACACCTAAGCATGTTATTGGGAATTCACCCTATGTTCTTGTTTATGGAAAAGAGGCTAGATTTCCCATATCTACAGAATTTCCTGCACTGCAGCTAGCTGATCAAATTCTTCTTTTTGAAGAAGGAGATCCCCTTGCCTTAAGGTATGCCAGTTTATTGCAGTTAGAAGAAGAAAGGAAAAAAGGCATTTGAAACTATGGAATTGGTCCAAGAACCAAATAAGAGGTCTTTTGACAAGAAGACTACATCCAGGGATTACAAAGAAGGTGATCTAGTACTTAAGTGTGATGTACTAAAGAGCAGGCCAAGGCAGCATGATAAATTTGATAACTTTTGGGCAGGCCCTTTTGTTATTATAGCCTGCAAGGAAAACAATGCTTATTAGTTGTCCACAACTGATGGAGAAGTTCTGCAAATTCCAGTTAATGGAATGCACCTCAAGCTTTGCTTTGAGGAATAGGTTTTAGTCCAGGTTTTCATTTTCAATAAGTGTTGTCCAAGCTCATAAGTCTTTCGGTTGCATTAGGTCTAGGATAGCTGCATTTTCATTTAAATAATGATTGCATTCATGGTTCCAAGTTTCCTAACTCCATTGCCCAAGGATAAAGGTCTAGGGTTGTGTCTAGCAGGCAGACATCCAGCAGAAGTTGCCAAAATTGTTATCCTAATTTTCAGCATGCATCAAAGTAATCATAAATAGGAAGAGATTACATTTTTAGAGGGTGTCCCATTAATATTATCCTTCAGGTATTATTAATCAACATTTTGTAATTACATTCATTTTCTGAAAATTGTCATTTTGTACTCTAAGATTTGATCACATTCCACAAATTCTAAATTACAATTTGATCAGTTACATTGTGCATTCAAGCTGAATGTATTATACAAGTGTTATTTCATCTTTCTTTTCATGTCAAAACAATATAATTTATTGCAGAATAGAAGGCATAATTGAAAGTATGGAGTAGAGGTCCCATGCATTGCCTTGTGGTTGGTTTCTTGATGCTTGCATATTAGGTCTCCATTGCTGGTTGCATATCAAGTCCTAGGTCTTCATAGTCCATCTTCATCTGCATATAGGTCTTTTAGGGTTTACCTACATCATAAGAGAAAATGGGGTGTTAGATCCAATTGGATCTAAGCAATACATGGAACATAAACAACATACAATCAATCCTTCTAAAAATTTCATATCAATCTGATGAAATCAATGTAATGAGAAAACATTCATCCATAGTATCTAAAGAATAGTATTAAAGGGAATTGTTCCAAAAATGAAACCTTTTGCTATGTATGATCACTTTGATATATGTTATTCTTCTCTATATAATCAGATATCTGAATGAAAGGGAGTTAGTATTACCATCTAAGAAACCTTTTTCATGATTAGATCAACCTATTAGTTCAACAAATGATATAAACCAACCAACACTCATGAGTGAATGTCATCTTGGCATACATTCACTCACAAATGTTAATTGCTGCATATGATTTGATGACCTAATAAATTGAGTGGTATTTTGTGTGCAAATGGATAGGTATGTATAACTGAATGCATGAAACAAAAGAAAATGATGGAGTGGATGTCACGAGCTCGTGCTCAAACTTCACATAAGCCATTATATGCAGAAGGATGGTTGATATCTCAGAAGGTTAAGGCTCACATACATAAGAACGATAAGATGTAGATACATGAAGGAGTCAAAAGATGCTATAGGAAGTACATGAACCAAAGGAAGCTGGAGGAATGCAAAATTGAAAGACATTGAAAGTTCATTGTCTTTATGCAAATAATGGAGAGTGAGAAAATGTTGTTACAATAATTACTTCTTCATATATATGTTGCTTCAAAATATCTATTAAAATTTCACTTGGAAGATCAAAGTTGAAAACTCATGCATAAAAATTGTGCATAAACTATATTAAAGGAGAAGATTCCATTGTAGCCATTTTAAAACAACTGAATCTACAAAAGCATGAAATAGAAGATGTGAAAACCGCAAGTAACAATAGAGATTAACAGTCTCAAATTAGCATGGGTTAACACATACAGAAAACAAGCATGATGAAAAGAGTATCATAGGATATCTAGGAGCTTCATCAAATGTGATCATGCTTAATAGTTCTGAAATATTTTAGTGTATAATGTGTTTTAGAAAAACTGTTGAGAAAGTTTCTTTTTGCAGAGTTTACATCTCATATTGATGTTTTGAAAAGATGTATATTCATGATAATAGTACAGGGCATGTAATTTTGATAAGAATTATATATGCAGATTGGGTTTACTATTTTGAAGTAAAACCCATGGAAGTCATGAGCCTGTGCTCAAACCCCATGGGTTTATTCTTTCTCATGTATACTTCAAAAGTAAAACAGTATATTTTTACATCAAAGACAGCACCATATTCAACATATTTGTGTTTACAAAGAAAAAGAGATGCTCAGTATTATCAGCAAAACTTTAATCTAAAAGTGTTTTTTAACATAATGTTGCAGTTTAAATATCTTATGTGTGATTTTGTTTTAGACAGTGGAGTGTCATCAAATAGGGAAGCATATGTTGTACTTACTAAATTTTTGTATTTGAAGACAGCAAGAATGATGTTTTTGTTAAAACATTTAAACAATACAAAACCCATGTTTTACTTCAAAGTTGAGACAAGCATTAAACTGACAAATTCAAGTGCAAAGCCATGTGGGTATTTTAAAATAATGTGGATGACAGCATGTGGGAATGAGACTGAGGTTCGACAATAAGCAATACTATAGTAATGGGCTCGAGAGTAAACATATACTAGTTCAAGAGTTGTATGAATGTTTAAAGCCACAGTGGACATCAAGCAAAGAGTTCCAAGCATTTATTGAACACTAAGTAAAGATCATATTGATGCAGTAAGAAGAAATAAATAAACAAGAAAAGAAGCCAACTTATCTATATGTATGAAGTGGTGTGTGTCTTCATATTCCCAATCATGACTGTAGCAACTTGCACAAAAAATGTCAAGCTTATGACTGAAAGATGTCATAGAGTTAAAACTAAATGCATCCACTACATCTTTCAGTCATAAGCTACATTTTTTAAAATGCTAAAGAGAACCCACATGACAGTTTACTGTCAAGATGTATTCAAAAGACATACAGTGGAGGCCGCAATGTTTTTTCCCAGTTCCATGTCACACAACCGAATGGGGATGAGTCTCAAGCTATTGATGAGATAACTAGTAGTGGCGTTGTTCTATATTACACTATGAACTAAGAATGAGTCATCTAAAGCTATGGCTGAGACATCCCTAGTTTAAAACTGTAGTTCATGGGCTTGACATCTCAACCATAGCTTGAGACCATTCCAAGACTACAGTGGTGATACATCCCAAATCTACAGTGGTGGCCGCAAACAAAGATCACAAGAACTTCCTTCATACACTGCAGTTTAAAACCCAAAATGGTGGTAAAACATCAATCCAAAACCTGAGTTACAAGTGAATCTGTAGTGCCATTAGTAATGGCTTCAAAAACACTTCATAATCAAGTGTTCCAAGCTTTCAAGAAGACTGGAGTCAACCCACTATGAAATCTAAAATCAAGCAAAAAAGAAGACCGAAGAACTCCATCATCATTGAAGAGAAGTTAAATAGAGATACCATGTGTTATGGCGAACAAAAGCTACATCTTTTCTTCCTACAAAAACTCTTAAAATTGAAGTTTCTCTATAGAATAGAGGCGGGTTCATTGTAGATGATCATGGTTTTTGGATTCAAACATGGCGGCACCACAGAACAAAAACCCTAAGATGCAAATGAAACCGATGAATGAAATGCATTGTGTTTTACTCTCATTTGGAATCCACTGTCAAATGGAGTAAATGCAGTTGTAGTCCCAGTGCATCGACACTCCCTCCTTATGGCCACATTGGTACTTTTTGTGCCATGAAATAATTAAAATGTCCCTTCCAACTGATGGTAGTCAAGTCGAGTACAAACCGTGTTGATTACAAACCGCAGCAACATCAACCACAGTAGTGTGGTGTCAGCAGAGTCAAAGATGGCTTATGGTGCTGAGTTGAAAAGGGTTTTTGAACCTTTGAAGTTAGGTGGTTAGGTTTGTTAAAGTGGAGTTGTCACACTTTTTAAGATTTGAATGCTTGTATTCAAAATATGGTAAAGATAAGGGATGTAATTGATATATTTTCATGTATCAAATTTAGGGCCTAAAACTTAGGGTTTTGTTTTAGGGAAATTGATTAAGCCCTATAGTTTAGGAGGATCTATTATTATGGAGGGCTTTTTGGAGGGAAGATTTTTGAAAATGAGCCATGTTGGCTATTTAGTGAAGGTTTCAGTTTTTAATTAAGGGGGTCAAATTGGTGGAGAGAGTAGCTTTAGTGAATTCATTATTCCTATAGCTGTTTGTTCATTTTTTTTTGTATTCCATTGTAGGTTCATGCTTGTAATTTCATTTTTGTGCAAGAGGATTTTCACTATTCCTTGCCATTACTTGAGAATTCATACATGTAACTTGTATATAGATTTTTGAGAAAGATATAGTTGCCCCACTTTTTCCGTACATCTTATTGTGATCATTTGTTCAAATTCCTTTTCAATTTTCTACATCTAAGAGTAATACCTTTGTAATATGGATTAGTGAATTGCATTGATTCCTATTCTATATCACAGAATATAAGCCTTTTGTAGAATATGCATGTTGTTAATGGTGACAGTACTGCTTGTGGTTAAACCCTAGTTGTGACTTTCCAATTAACCTATGTTTTGAGCAGTGAATGATAGTGCAGAGATCCCCTATTGTATGGTAAGTGAATGTCAGTTTGAAGCTTTAAAAAGATCTGAATCTTCTCGGTGTATCACCTTTTCTAGTTTTTCCATGCAAGTTCAATTTTAAATCTTTCTCCCCTTTTCTCAGTTAAATTTTCAATGAGGAGGTGATATCCCATACTAAATAGGAGTCGGCCTAGAATCCAGAGACTCTTCCTCATCCATAGTTCACCCACAGTTGAGGAATTTTCCAGTGTCAGATAGAATTGCCATGAAGCCTTAATGCCTGATTTAGGGTGACAATTCTAAGCCTGAATAGGAATCTCATGCTGAAAAAAATCTTCCCTATAAGCCTTTAGGTCATCATATGACCAAGAAAAAACATGCTTGTATTTTCTTAACAGGTCAATCACCATTTTCCTAACCTTAGGTGACATTTTCCTACCAATGTACACTTTCTTTGGTGTCCCTTCACTTCCAAGATTTATTTCCTCTAAATCTTTAGGATATGGGTAAGAATTTATAACTTTTTCCTTATCATGATTATCAAACACTCTTTCCAATACAACTAAACCCTTGGGAACTTTATTTGTTTTTAACTAATTCCCAAAAATTATTTCCTTTACATCCACTGTTTGTAAAAATGCATTTAAATAAATCTCTTGACTTTCATATTCATCTACACACTTCAAGAATCCCAAAATATCATCATCATCATTTATAAATTTACAGATTTCAATGTTATCAGGAATTGATGGTCTTGTTTAAACTTCAACCTTTGAAATTCCTGCAAAATTTATATCATTTGGCCTTAATGCTATATCGTCCAATAGGTCTACCACCCTATTGTGGCTTCTCTCTATCAAATCAATCCCAAATGCATCAAAATTTTCTATCTCATCCCATACAACATTTCTATATTTTTTTAGTATCTTGTTCTTTGATGCATATTTTGATCTAACCTGGGATATGACCAACTCTAAATTTCCAATAACTCTAAGGTTGTTTATCCAGTGTTTCTTTGAAAATCTCAACCCCAATAGAAATGCTTCATACTCTACTATATTATTTGTGCATGTAAAAGACAGAAAAAAAAATGTAAATGCCTTTCCTAGGGTGATATTAATAATTCCCCCACACCTAAACCTTCCTTTGTACTGGCTCAATAAAAATACATGGTCCAAAGATTCTCATCATCGAATGACTTCTCGACTTCCTCATTTAGTGGTGTAGGTTTCTCTTTTTCTTTTCTTGGGATGTCCTCAACTATGAATGCATTTATGTCAGTATCCATGAAGAAAGTCTTGTTTTCATCAGGGTCATGTTCTATCATATGTGAAACTCTTGGATCTCTTTCAATTTTTACATTATCACCATCAATGTAGAAATTTTCTCACAATGTAAACTTCCTCCCATAGAAACACTCCATTTTCTTGATAATAACATCCCATAATGAGGCGAGATATCTACAACCAGAATAATCATAGTTAATTCCTTCTCAGGGAAAGAGGCCAACTTGTAAGGAAGTTCCCTTATAGTACCTATCACAGGAACCTCTCTTGAATCCATAGAAAAATACATACCTTGTGTAGTGTCAACATCCAAACCCATGGCTTCCATTATCTTTACTAGCATCATAGTATTTGAGGCTCCAGAATCTATCATACTATTTTTTAGTACCTTTCCATTTATGATAAAACTTAAAAAGAAAGAGTCAATATTTCCTAGGAACTAGTTCACTATATTATCTAGATACATTTAGGGAATTTGTGATCCAGGTGGATCTCTAGACCCTAAAAATTCAACTATTCTAAATGTTTGTGAAAGAAGCACCATGTCGAAGTGCCTGTCAAACTGGACTCAACGTAACTTGAACATGCTCGATCAGATTTTGTATGCTCAAGTCATTATTGATCAAATTTGGGTTGACTAAGTTGACCAAGGTTTACTGATGATGCTAGCAAAATATAGTCAACATTGTTGTTGATACAGTAGTATGGACATGGTAGTGATGATGTCATCATTTTTTACCAATTCAGTGTTGACACGTGGCACATATGAGCCAATCAATCAAGGCCACATGGAATATAAGGGTGTACTTGGCATTTAGGTTGATACTCATTCAACCTATCCTTTTATATCACTCCCTCTCACCAAGGCACTACACATTTACATTGAAATGTGAAAGGCGCATATTTTACTTACACTTTATATTTTCTGCCAACACTTTAAAAAGGTTAGTTAGTGGTTGGAACTGTCGACCTCCTTATCTCCATGACCCACTTCAGCCACTATGGTAAGTTAGTATTTCGGATTTGATAAAGGTAAAAATTTATTTAAAGGCTTGGCATCTCATTTTTAACAAAGATAAAACATTAAAACACTCTTAATCTGAAAAAAAAAATTAGCCTCAAATAATATTTTTACAGGCCATTTATTATGAGCCTATGATATTTTATAGGGGAGAATATATTTTTGTATGGGTTAGGTTTATTTTTGAGTATTTTAGTGTTATTTTTGAAAGATTCAATGTTGTAAATGGGAGATTTGGCTTATTTTCCAAATCATATGGTTATAGCCCATGTTGGGAAAATTTAATTGTATAAAAGAGGAATTGGTGAGAGTATTCTCTTTGTTTTGTAAAATAAATCTTTTGAGAAAATTTCTTGTAGAGGGAATTTTTATTCATCCAATTTTCTTCTACAAAACCAAGTACTCTATGGAGGAGAATTGTCAACTTGGTGAAGAAATTGTCAAAGTTTTTTTTAAAAAAGGTTAATTTTGTAAAGATCATATTTTTGACAATAAGAGTAGGTTCATAGGTGAAGTTGTTTTATAGAATCCTCTTGAAGGAGAAAGTATTTTCCTTTGTAACCTATGAGAAGGTCCCTATATCTTTGGAGAAAGAATAGATCGATTCATTTTTCAAGTGAATCTAGAGATGTAACCTATTCGGTGAACTTTGTTATCATTTTGTATTTGTTATATATTTTGTGTGTTATTGTGAACATATAACTGTTGGAAGAGCTCAGTAGATTAATGATTTGAATTTTTATATTAGATTTGGACTTTAGAAAGTTTTTTTCAAATCTATTTAAGTGAACTTAGTTGAGTAAGTGCACTCCCTAAAGTTTACAAATCAATTTGTGAAATGATTCCCTCTAGTTACTTATTCTTTTTCTCATATTTATTTCCCTCTCCCTTTGCATTGTCAGAATTATCTACATGTTCAATCTTAATAGATGAAGCACTTTTTGTTAGAAATAATAGTCCGTTGGAAAAACTGAGAGGGGGGGGGGGGGGGGGAATNGGTGAATCAGTTGTATGCCAAATTCTTAAACTTTAACATTAACAAAAAGATAAATGCAATTCTGAACACATTAGCAATAACACCATAACATAACCATTTCTTGTTTAGGAAACCTTGTTAGAGGAAAAACCTCAGTGGGAATTAGCACCCAAAAATAATGCACTAAAAGTATAGTATCCATGTTAGGAGATTTAGCCATATTAGGATTTGATTGTTACATATAGTACATAGTCCCTTTTAAAGGAAAGATCCTATTAGGATTCAAGAGAAACAACTGGATCACTGCCTAAAGAAGGTTAAATCCACCTTCAGGACATCCTATCTGAAATAGAGATGTATAGAAGATATACAATCTAATGAATTGACTGATAAAAATAGATTTCTTAAATGGTTCCAATGAATTTCTTCAATCACAGCCTTTTCTCTACATCCAATAGACTTTGCAAATACAAGCTCACATCTTCCACACTTCATTGTCTCATTCCACACTCTCCACAAAAGAAAACAACTTTTTATACACGTTTACAATAAGTAATTAGGTTGGCCAATTAAAAATTCCCCAATGCACAAATAATTACATAACCCCTTTCTTAGATACACATGGTACCTATAAAAAGAAACATCAATTACAATTCATCAAATATAATCCAAGATTTTCAATCCATTCTCATTGTCCATACTACATGCTACATCTTTGAAGTCGACCCTAAATAGGTCTTCTCAAGAACACACGCCACAACTGACATCACCATGAGTCTTGAGACCCAAGAATAATAATAAAACATTCCTCAAAATTTCTCCATAAATTCCCCAATCTTGCATAACATGAATCATGCTCGCACCCAAGTTATCCTCAAAACTCAGAGACTAACTCTGTCATAGTTCACTGTCACTATTCTACAAATAGTCTTCACCAAAATTGGTGTAACTCAAACAAATAGAAACATAAGCTCAAGAGACCTTAGATATAAGATAAAATATCATCCCTGTACACATCCCATCTTTTCATACTCTAAAAAATTTGTACGGAGTCTGTACACTACTCTCAGTCATCCATGCACTAGTGATACCCTATCTGTCTGTCTTCATCAAAAACATATGATGACAACAATGACAAAATATGAATGCCAACAACTACAATAGAAGCCAATTCTATCACTTTTAACCTAGGCCAAATCTTTCTCATTATGTCCATCAATTCTCATCATTTCTAGTAAATGGACTTTAAGAGTAATCTCATAAAGCAACTACAACATATCTACAGGTGTGTAATCTAGTAATCCAAAATACATACATGGCTTCTCTTCATCTTTCTTTGATTTTTTTCTTTCAGCAATTTTTTCTACTTTATGTCCTCTCTAGTAGGTTGAGCATACTTTTCATTCACATTTGTCTTCACTTTTGGTGAAGAAATTTCTTCATTAGGATTTGAGACCTCATCCTTCTTAGCTCATAATTTTCTCTTGACCTCCTTAATCTTAACTTCATCCTTCTTTTTATCCTCTTTTACTTCTTTACCCTTATCTTTTTGTTATTTAATGAAAATTTGAAAATTCTTCCCTTGATTTTTGCCCATTGTTCTATTTCTCAATTGGTAATTTATTTTGGCTTGGGAAACCATAACAATTGTTATCTTAGAAATTTATTCATCATAAGATCTTCTTAAAGACATTGTGTCTTCACCTCATTCAAGATTACACAAATGGTCATCAACACTACAATCCTCATTCTGACACTCATCATCAAAAGTAATTCCTTCCTTTCCAAGACAAGAGTTAGTCATCGTACAATTTAAATCATTGTATTCAAATGTTTCTTCTTCTTTCTCCTTTGGTGTTTCCTCTTTAGAAGCAATCAATTGTGCAACTACACAATGATCAGGTGAATGTGGTGATTGGTAGGTTGTACACCAAGGTGTCTCTTTAGTGACATTTACAGTATGATTCTACAAAGGATCAAGAGTTTTCTTCTCTTGCTTGTCCTTTTGTTGTTGCTGAACTAGTTTTCCATCCTTCCAATTGGTATTATAAGGATAATTTTACAATATTGGAGTTTTATTAATTTTTTGAATTTGTGTTCTCTTGCCAAAAAATTTATCATTCTTTGCAAGGGTAAGCTTAATAGCCTTCAAGGTATTAAGTACCTTCTCCCATTTTTCTTCATCTTTAGGCTTTGAGCCTAGAGACTTTACTTCTTTGTCTTTTGAGTTCTTTAATAATTTAGGATCTTCTCTTCTACCAATCTTACCAGAAGCACTTATATTACTTTTAATATTTATTTCCATCCTAAAAGCATCCCTCAAGGTTTTAGGGTATTTATCTGTGAGGAGATATTCCATCTTTACATCAAATGCATTGAAATAAGTTGTCAAACATACATTCTCTTCCAACCTTAAAACTTGGAACAACTTACACATAGCCTTTTGAAACCTTAAGTTGAATTTAGTCACAACTTCATTTGGTGACTTCTTTATGTTGTTGAATTCATTCAGCATAAAATAGGCATTATTCGTATCACCATATTTATCCTTGAAACATCTTTCAGACTCTTTCCAAGAACCAATTCTTGCAGTAGGTACTCCCCTACACCGATCCCTAGCATCTTTTGTCAGAGATTGTACAAACAATTTCATTACCTCATCCTCATGCTCCACTTCATAATCACTTATCTTAACAGTGAAAGCTATTAAATGTTCTTCCCCTATTACAACATTGTTTCCTATAAAATTGCTTATCATGTCCCTTAATTCATTTGGAACTATGTTAGGAGGATAACCACAAATTCAATCAAAGTGCAATTGCCTATACCTTTCCAAATTTATAGGCCTCCTCTAAAATTGTCCTCTAGCAGCATGACCACCAGTATGTTTCCTAGTGTATTGTATATTGGAACCCTGGGGCTAACTCATGCCTTGAGTGGCCTATTGGCCCCCTTGCCCTATGTTTACAACTCATGTATTAGGGGTAAATTGAAGACCTTTGGCAAGAGTATTTGTACCAACATTTTGTTGTATTTTTGAGGCTAAGCTAGAAACACCTTAAACATTAGATGGGCTAGCATTAAATGAAGCATTATTTAATGTTGACACTTTAAGGAAATTGATTTTTCTTTTCATCTTTGCATTAGTATCTTCAATCTCTACTCTCTCTAACTCATTGGCAAGAGTTTCACTCTCTTTTCTTGCCCTTTCTAATACTATATTAGTCTGGGACAATCCTTGCAGTAATTGACCCTGATCTGAGAAACAAGAAGACTTCTAATCCTTTATCTTAATTCCATTTACCTTTTGTTTACCTTTTTCTAAATCAGGCTTATGAGTTTGTACATTTTTTTGAGGATCAATTATAATTTTAGGTTTCTCTCTAGAAAATTCCTCAATTTTCCTCTTTAGGATTTTTCTTAAGATAGGCCCCTCAACACTTAGTTTAGGATCTTCTTGATTCATGGCTTTGAGTGTGGCTAATTTTCTCATCAGGATATATCTTTCAATTACAAAATTGATGACTTCAATCTCTTTGTCCTTTTCTCTCTTCTTTCTCAATTCCATTTTTTCTTGGGGTACCATCTTAGAGTGTTTATATCTCCAAAAAATTCTTTTAGATTCGGTAATGTGATTTTAGATCTAGAAGTATCACCAAGATCTATTCGATCTATGTCTCCTTGTTCCTGAATAGATACATAAGGAAATTTTTTTGTAAGGTTGAGAGGAGGAGGTACACTAATGGTGATTTCTCTTTGGTAACTTCTACCTCAACTCCTGCCTCTTCTCTTTTTATAATACTGAACATGGGTTACTTCCTTATTTTTATGTTGTATTTCCTCTTGAACGGGTGTTTTAAAAAATGTATCAAAACAATCCCATACTATCTGACTCAAAAATTCTAGAAGATGATGTTAGCTCTTTTTCTTGCAACACTTACCTAATGATAACAGTATACCTTATATACTTGAATGCAACCTATTTTAGGCAAGAGAAAGGCTAATTTTTGAGGTATTTGATAACACTGGGGATACCTATTATCACCTCCTTCATTTTTGAGCTCCACAGACTCAAGAAGGTATTACCTAGATAGTTCACTGTGTTTCAAGTAAACTTCAAATGGTGGATAGGGTCTTCACCGCTATGTTATTATATTTCTAATTATATCAATAAGATACCACTCTTCATATGACTAGAAACAATTCTGAAACAGAGCTTAACAGGGAATACTATGACTGTAATAACAAATAACAGTGGCATAAGGATGTTTATCCTTCTTCTTTTTCTGAGTTTAAACTCAAGGAAGGCTAACCTTTTGATTCACTCTCTAAGGAATCAACAATATGAACTGTATTACTTTAACACAATCCTTTTTCAATAGGTATGCACTTAGTAACAGAGATATTCTTGAATATTTATTTTATGCTTGATGATTGAATACAAACTAAATAGTAAACCCTAACCAGTGCCTATCCTTGGGCAAAGAGTCAATGAAAACATGAAAAAACAGAGATAAACTAATGAAGATAATGTAGAATGCCTTACAAACTACATGCAATTGAGATAGAATTCCTTACAAACTATCCTCTCGTATTCATACCACTGCATCAAATCCTTACAAAATGATTTTCTCTCTAAAATTTCTTATGAAACTTAGTCCTCTCCTTGAAAGGAACTCATAGGCAATTAGACACACTATCTCATAGCAGGTATGTTTTGAATGCCTGACAAACAAACCATACTAGAGAACAAATAGAGTATAAAGAGATAAGAAAATATGAAAGAGGAGAAAATACACTGTATTTCATTAACAAATTCTATCATAAAATATCCAGATAAGAAGCTTAAAAGTGTGATGCCCAAAAGTTCGGGTCAAAACACAACCAAAATTATTATTTTTAAAGTGAAAAAGTTCCACGTTGAAGTTGCAGGAAAGAGGATTCAACGACGTGGTCACAAAAGACTCTGGCGATCAACCTCAACAATGTTGAAACCATATGATGCTAGATGATATCGATATAATCGAAGAAGATCGTTGATCATCTTCTCGATCAATA
>MU223105.1:793321-804719 GCA_018584345.1 Thuja plicata
GATCGATGATCGACGATATTGATCGAGAAGATGATCAATGATCTTCTTCGATTATATCGATATCATCTAGCATCATATGGTTTCAACATTGTTGAGGTTGATCGCCAGAGTCTTTTGTGACCACGTCATTGAATCCTCTATCTCGCAACTTCAACGTGGAACTTTTTCACTTTAAAAAAAAAAATTTGGTTGTGTTTTGACCCAAACTTTTGGGCATCACAAAAAGACTGAGACCAGAAGAGGAATTTACATCATAGTAATATATTCAACAATCATTGGGACCTATTTTTAAATTCTGAAGGAAAACCCCAAAATAGAGCAGAGGAGAGGAACCCCTAAAATAGAGAGAGGAAGAGAATATAAAGAATAGAAATAAACCCTAAAATTCATTCTTGTCATACACCTATCCCCCTTCTTAAAATTTTATCTGCTCTCATTCCTCTAAAAATATCTGAAACTCACTTTACCTTTTATCCCTTGAATCTATTATCATCGGTGATCTCTAAAATCTGATTCTTTCCTGTTTTCAAAGTCTTTCAATATCTGAATGATTTCATTAATGCCTGGCTCCACTAGTATTTTTAATGTCTGAATTCATCCTCTGCAAATCTCCTTTATTCTTCCACTGAAAAGTCTTTCAAATCTAATTTCATCTGCTGAGAAAATATCTTTGAAATCTGAGAAAATATCTGCTCAAAAAAACCTCCCGGAAAGCTCTAATAAATCTGATTTTGCAAATAAAATATATGTGCATTTTGTCTCAACCTTATATGCAAATCTGATCCTATTCTTTGATCTTCATTTTGTCCAAATCTGATTCTTTATTCTGCAAAAATCTGATCTCTCATGTGTTGAAACATCTTCTCAGAATGCATTTTTCAAATACTTGCAAAATAAAAATTGCACCAGACTATACATTTAAACCTTTAAAACTTTGCACAATATTTAAATTTCCTTGAAATATTTATTTTCTACATATTAAGCCCAGATGCCACCAGATTTTGACACTTGTCACAAGCTGATTCACTGTCCCTTTACTGGTCTTAACTCACCTTTAACCATAGTTACATCTGCACACTGAGTCTCTAAGTCTCTGGAAGTTTTCACTAACCATGGTTAAATCTAGCAACCTGGTGACTAACCTCAGTCTCATTGTCTCTGAATATTTTTAACTTAACTGTCAACCTTGGGCAACCTGGCGAATAGCATCTGGCGGCTTATCCTCATCTGGCGACCATGTGACCACACTCAGTCTCCAAGTCTCCAGATCCTTTCGCATTAACCGCTAGCATTCGGTGACCTCGCGACTGGCGGTTAAATGTGGTCACAGTGGTCATCTTCTGCATCTCCTGACTGTGTGACTAGCTGCTAGCAGTCAGTCACCAAGTCTCTAAATCCTGGCAGTTATCTTCAATCCTTCTCCCGACTTCACGACCGGATGCCACGTGTCACTTTTGTCAAAATTTGTTTTCCTTCATTTTTGGGCATGGAAACCAAGGCATTGATTGACTGGGTGCGCGCGTGGAGAGCCTCCTCTTCTTTCTTCAAATTCATATGTTTGCATTTCTGCATATAAACATCTTGAAATTCTTCCATGGCATGAATGTGGGATAATGAGTTTTAATGTTTTAAAGTCATTTTCGAAATTTGGCTTAAAATTTAGGGGTCTTCCTATGCATTCATTCTTCCAGCCCTTAAGGGCCCGCCAAGAGCCTCTGGGCTCTCTTATTTATAATGAGAGTTAGTGTTTTAATATATAAATACTAAAAATGCTACTGCACAGGCCATATGGGATAATCCATTTTCATATTTTTCAATTTTTTGAGAGCCTCCTATAGAAATTGCTCATCAATGGTGTCATGTCTTTGTAACTGGAGACCATGAACATCTTCCAGTGATCTAGGCGCCCATTTCAATGGAGTTACACTTGCAAATCTGAACTTCAAAACTAAAAACAAAACTTACCTCCAGTACAATATTCTACGCAAATTCCTCTATAAAAACATTTTAAATGTATTGGAAACTTTAAAGAATCTTTCTAAATGTCTGCGCAGCTTCTCTGAAGATCATACTAGCTTTGGAAGCATTCCAAAATCATACATTTTACCTCCTATGCAGCCCATACCTTAGTAATTTTAACATTTCAAATTTAAAACAAAATATCTTTAAAATCCTTCATGTTATACTTGCACAGGTTTATGTTCCTCAATGTTTGCAGTTTGCAGTGTTAAAATCCTCTTAATACTTCTCCTGCGCAGCATACCATGCAATGAAGTTCTCCTTTTATAATTTAAAACATTCAAAACAATGGCCCTCCTGCTGCGTGGGCTTCACCCTCAAATCTCACACAATCTTTATCATTTATGTGCTGTTTGTTTGGGTTTTATGTCTGCATTGCTAAAGTTTTAAAAACCGTTCAATTTCTTATGTATTTAGCGTGAGCCTCTGAGCACAATGCTCTGGAATCTATTTTGCACAAGCTCTATGTTGAAAACTAAAACCGACATTCCCCAACTGCTAAAACTGTAAACTCTTTGAAAGGAAAATATGACAAAAGCCACCTGTTGCTAGTCTTCGGCATTATCGAATCATAGCACTAATTCCAAAAGGAGTTGATCTTCATTGGGTCTGGATACTCACTTACTAATTTTTGCAGACCTTTTAATGATTTCTTACCCCCATTTGTTATTTAAGTTTGATCCACAATCTGGTTTAGACAAACCTGTGGTTGATGTCTAGAGATATATGGTTAATTTCTTTACTGGAAGGCAATAACTCATCATTGAATGCTAGTGACTAATATAATCTAATCTAATTCTTCCTCAACATCACCTTTCGAGTCTAACATCTTTTCCAAAATATTTTGTTTTAATTCCAGTTTTCCTTTCATTATCAAGATGTCCCGGCTCAAAAACCCAAATGAATCATAAACTGCCTCCAATTTCATAGATAATATGTCCTTTTAAACTAGACTATCATCTCTATTCTATAATAGTAATCCAATGAAGAAAGGTCAACTTTGGAGGTAACACTAAATCCTTTAAATTTTTAGGCTATTCACATCCCTCATGAACTTTAAACTAGAATCCAGGCTCTAAATACATATCATTATGAAAAATTTGATTATAAAGCAATGAACTAGTAGCCTTTACGATCACTTTTGACACTTTTGCAAATTGACCACATAACAGCAACCGGCCCTAGGAATGAGTTTTGAAAACTGACAACATAACATCTTGCAAGCATGGGAACCAGAAGACAAACCCTTATCCAGCATCTAAAAAACTTCCATCAACCAGATTAGTCTGAAAAGATCCAGGCTTCAAGATAATAACATGCAAAGTAAGTGATTTCATGTATTCTGCAACTGAGAATTTGCAAACCCTGCCAGAAGTGCTAATTGGAATAATACTGGATTGGCTCTGGAAGAATCATTACTTAGAAAAGTAATTCAATCATCCATACTAAATATGCATGCAAGAGGGCATCTTCAGATTCATCATCCGGTGTAAGATGCAAATAATCAAACCTAGCACTTCAAGAATATTATGCAAATGCAAATGTAGAAACATCACAAATCTCTTTTGGATCGGTCATTGCAAAATGACTAAATCACATTCTGAAACTTCGCCATCAAGTTAGATAGTACATTCATATGTAATAAGTATGATGCCTTGATTGGTTCCTGAAAACACCTTTAGACAAAAAGTTATCATTCTTGCAAAATGACCAATCAACAAATTTAACTTTGTGCTATACTGTAAACTGAATAAAATGCCTCTGAAACTGAATTCACAAAATCACTAAAATGAATCTTCAGAATCCCGACCTCTGAACCTGGATTCAAAGTCATGTGTAGAATGTAAAACCTTGGTTTTCTTCCTCTGAAAACAAATTATTCAACTGATACCAATCTGCAAATGTTAGCATCCTAACACATTTCTGAACTTAAACCATGCAAATATGCAGAAAACTGATATGGATTTAATTTGAAAAAGTGATCAACTGGATTGATCAAAATTTGGAAATCTTCAAAGGGGTTCATTCCTAGGTCTAAAATGCAGAACAAATTTCAATTATGTCTGACCTTGAACTGGGTGCAAATAGGGAAACCACAAAGTATGCCATTTAATTCTGAATTTTATATTTTCAGTGAAACTTTAATAAATCAGAAATGGAAAGGCTCTGGTAAAGTGAATAACTGGATTGGCAGGGATCTGAGACTCTTCAAATAGGTGCACTCTTATGTTTACAATATGAGGGACAACTCAATTATCCAAAATTTTCAACCGGGTACACATTTTCAAGACCTCAAAGTGGACAACTTAGCAATTCTGCACTTGAATACTCAGGAAATCAGAATTATTCACCAATGGAATGGCTCTAAAAAACTTGTCATCTGATTTCATAGGGATCTGAAAACTGGAAATATTGGTTCATTTTCATGCTTACAATACCTGGGAACACACCATGATGTCATACCTATCCATCTGATCAAAGATGTAGGCCTTCAAAGTAAGGTATTCAGAAATCTACATTCAACAACTTTTGGAAACTTAACAAAGTGCCAATGGAATCAGACTGGAAAATTGCTCAAATGGATTCATCATAATCTGGGATCTAAAACATAAACTCTCTAATATACACGTAACACATTCCCAAAGCCAGTGGCCTATGAAACTCAACAGGGTGCAAGATAGTCAGAAGCAAACTAGGCCCCGAACAGTAAAATGACACTTTAGCAAAATGCAGATTTAGGTGACCCCCTCAAAATGACGACTCCCTAAACATGTCAGATTTGAAAATTAGGAGTTGGAACCCATTTCATATGCAAAATGGAAGGTACTGAAGCCTCTTCCCAATTTGTACCTCATGAAAATCATCTGGGTACCCTTACAAGAATTCTAACTGAGCCTTCTCACACAAAATTTTCAAGGGTACCTACTTTGCTTAACTGAAAAATTTAACATGGTCACTCCAAATTTGTTCCAAATTTGAGAGGACCAACAGATGATTCAAAACTTTTAGCAAAATGATTTAGAATAAACTCGCTTGAATTTTTATGTTTGGGTTTCCATGATGAGGGAGCATTGCTAGTTTTTGCATCTCTTCTTGTCCAACTTTTATTTGGAGATTTAGGAAGCTCACCCTCCAATTTATCTTATGGGTGCTACTTCATAAATGCTTTGGTGTTCTTTTCTTTACTCATGGTGATAAATCCTCCAAATTTTTCTAGAAATCTTCAAATATACACACACTAGTGCAGAGACCTTAGAGTCACCACCCAATTAACCTTGGGGTACCAAATATTTGAAATTATTTGGTAATCTTAAAAGGATATTTTCAAATCCTATTTTAAAAATGAAATTAACTCTCATAGGCAACCTAAAACACCTTTTACGACATAAAAATAAAACTACTGACACAGATCCGTGGGCTCAACCTTCTAATCATGGAAAAACATTGAGAAATCTACGCAACTTCATAATGATCAATTGTATTGACCATAATTTTGCAAATAAATCCCCCACATATTTGCTATTTTTCTGGTTCCCTAAAAGGGTTTACACTACTGATGTAGAAACCAAGTTGACCTTTCAATTTTCTATGGAGAAGACAACTCCAACTCTCAAAAATCTCTGGGACTTGGACCAACTAACAAGGATTTCATAAATCCTTTTGAATTTTGGACTCTTAGAAACTTGGGAGGGTGATCCCTTAATGTATTTACAATCTCTTCACCATACTTGTAAATGACATTAAAATAAAGTAGATAATCTCATATAAAGGCTCAAAAGAGAGGAAGAATGATCAAGAATGGATAATTCCATGGTGATCCTCAACCAATCGGAGCATGAAATGGTAACAACATATAACAACAACATACATTTAAATAAAATATATTTCATGATTTAATAAAATTACAACAAGTGTTTTGTGCTTCATTAGTTTACTTTGTTTAATCAATCACACAATGATTCATTGAAGTGTTTGTACTATTAGATAAGTCACATTTTCAAATAGCGTAGCGCGGACCTTTTCATTTCAAAGATCAAGGCTCTAACAGAAGCCATGGTGGGAAAGGACACCTCCCTGTGCATAGCTCTAAGCACCAGTATTCTTTTTTAGACCAGCAGTGTATGGGGGAGGTGCATCATACAACATATGGAGATCGCAGACCCAATACTTTGCTTCCAGGTCAGAATCGTTGGGGTTTCCCAAAGATTATTATGGGAGTCCAAGAACTTCCCAAAAATTACAAAGGTTTTAAATGACAAGCATGGGTCCCACGGCCTGCACTCTGAACCAAGCCAATCACCCAGGAAGTCCCCACAACAAATGACAATCGATCGGTGAACATCAAGATTGAATCTGAAGGCTGGAAGGCTTCAGTTCAAATGCTACACAAAAGAGGATTCTTCTTGAAATGGGGTAGAGGATGGCTAGCTTATCCTAAAATGAGGGCATGGGTGGATGAGGAATGGGGACATTACTTTGGTATCAAAACTATACCAAATGGTTTCCTCCTAATCATTGCAAGCACAAAAAGAGAAAAAATGTTAATCCTCTTAAACGGCCCTTTTATGATGAATGGTATTGGAATGTACATTAAATATTGGATCCCCAATTTCAACCCCAAGCTATCCTCAGTAGAAGAAATACCCATCTAGATTAGACTTTACAACCTTCCTTTTGAATACTGGAATGATGAAACTTTGGAAATCATCGGCAACAAACTAGGTACTTTCTTAAGAGCTGATGAGGCCATTTCAAAGGAAGACTATTGTATGTATGCCAGGATATGTATTTTGTGGAAGCCTCACCCATTACTACCCAAGGATGTCTAGATCAGGACCGCAGAAGGGTATTGGTGCCAAGAGATTCAGGTTGAAGCAATCATGGAAAAATGTAAATCTTGTAAGGAATGGGGGCACAAAGAGCTAGAATGCCATAAACTTCAGAAAGGAAAAAACACCACAGAGTGTAGCCTAGAGGACAAACTAGCTAATATGTTCTCACCCCAAGAACCTTCACCAGCAACCCAAGGCATCGAGTTGAACAATACAACACAATCTATAGTAATCCCAGGTGCCCCGCCTACTAGTCTTTTTTCCAAGACGGTAGCACCAGATGTTTCTACATTTTTCAAAAATCAAGAAGACCCTAAGCCTTCCCAAGAAATGAAGGATTCATCGGGAGTTTTAGAAACTCCTCCCAAGAAGACACCAGTCCCAAATCAGATGGTGATCAAGTCCACCTCTACCCAATGCTTACTAGAATATCAATCTATAGATGTCATTGAAAACACACAAAGATTGTTAGTTTTTGAGGGAGCTAACCTTTTTGGACCCATCAATTTTTTGGGCTCCCCTATAGATCCATCCCAAGCCTTTCTAAAGTCCATAGAAAATTCTGACTTGGGGTACCAATCAGTAGAGGAAGCAAATCTAGACAATGTGGAAGAAGACTTTGGGCTTTAGGAGGAGTTAGGCTTCACCGAACAATGATTGATCTTCCAATCTAAAGCTCTACCCGGCAAAGTCAATATGGGTGGCCAGTGGTCCAGAGGAAGGAAATCAATTTAGAAACTACTGGAAGATGTGGGCAACAAAAAGGGTCAATCAGAACTTAGATCTGGGAGAGATTTATTCTCTCTTGGACAAAAATGAAGATCCTCACATGGAACATTAGGGGCTGCAATGCCCCTAACAATAGGCAAATGATCAAGCGGGGTCTTGATTAGATGCACCCAGATATAGTCTATATCCATGAGACTAAACAAGATAAGGAAGCAGTGGCTCAAACCTTTGGAGTGCGCCTCAAATGGTTTGGTTTCTTTGTGGATACCGAAGGGGCATCAGGTGGGTTGGGAATTCTATGGAATCTGAGGATAGTGAATCTGAGAGCTATTTCTCAAACTTCTTCTTGGAAAGCAGCAAAAGTGAGCTCACTAACTCTAAATTTCACTGGATATATTATCAATGTCTACAACCCTGTCAAAACCGAGGATAAAAGGAGAGTTTGGGGAAAAATATTAGATTTCATTCACACAATGATCATGCCTTTACCATCTTGGCTAGAGATTTTAATGCCACTCTAAGTCCTTTAGACAAAAGGGGGGGCCAGAGGGCTCCTTGTAGACCACAGGAAGACTTCCAGAGTTTTGTTACCAATAATGGGCTTCTAGAAATAGAAGCTAAAGGGGGATTGTATACATGGACAAACAAAAGAAAGGGGTTCTCCAAAATTGCAAAAAAGCTAGACCATATATTTCTTGCAAGAAACTGGCAAGAAGTACCTCTGATCCTAGAAGCCGAAGTGCTTGCTTTCTCTGGGTCGGACCACTTTTCAGTGTCTTTAATCTTTCAGAAAGATGGAATCCCTGTTCGATGTCCTTTCAAAATAGAAAAAATGTGGTTTCGAGAACCAGGATTTCTAGCAATGATGACTAAATGGTGGGATGAAGCTCCTATAGTAGAAGGCTTCTTAGCTTTCAAATTATTTAAGAAACTCCAGCACATAAAAAATAATCTAAAACTATGGAATAGAGTCCATTTCGATAATATCTTTGAGGAGAAAATAACCTTGGAAGGCGAGCTTAGCGCACTCAAAAGTAAAGTGCTGGCCGATGGTATGGATGACATGAATTTTTTAATAGAAAAAGACCTATTAAGAAGATATGGTGAAATCTTACAGTGAGAAGAAATCTATTGGCGTTAGAAATCAAGAGAAAATTGGCTCCTCGCTGGGGATCGTAATACAAAAAATTTTCACAGCTCCACAAAAGAAAAAAGGAGTATCAAAAAAATAATTTCAATCAAAGATTTGGATGGATCTATAACAACTGAGGAAAAGGAGATCAACAAAATAGTCATAGCTTACTACTCAAACCTTTGGAGAAATGATAATCAACCTAATGACGTCGCTCAGTCGGGTCTGCTTGAAGTTATTCAGCCCAAAATTACAAGGGAGGATAATCTAAGGGTCATGGAACCTGTTTCATGTTCAGAATTAAAGGTGGTTGTTTTCAATCTTGGGTGTGATAAGGCCCCAGGCTCGGATGGCTTTCAAGCCTTTTTTTATCAACAATTCTGGTCTACACTGAAGGACAAACTTTTGCTTGTGGTAAAAGAATCTCGTAAATGGCAAATTATGTTGAAGGATTCAATAATACTTTAGTTACTTTGATCCCAAAAAGAAATAAACCAGAAGGGTTTGATGAATTCTGTCCAATCTCACTTTGCAATACTATATACAAAATTATTTCCAAAGTAGCAGCAAACAAACTTAAATTGGTACGGGATAAAGTGATTTCCCAAGAGCAAAGTGGGTTTACTCCAAACAAAAGCATAGTAGATGGCATAATTGTATCACATGAGGCTATTCATTCTACAAAATTTTGTAAACAACAATGGATGATGGTCAAATTAGATATCAGGAAAGCATATGATAGATTTGACAGATGTTTTCTTACCAAAGTTCTTCTAAGATTCGGATTCACCTCAAGTTGGGTTGCCTGGATCTCTAGCATGATATCGAACTACAGGACCTCAATCCTAATTAATGGAAGTCCTCAAGGTTTTTTTTTCACCACAAGAGGGTTGAGGCAAGGCGACCCCATATCCCCCTTCTTATTCATCCTTTTAGCAGAAGTTTTGGGGCGGTCTATTACTGTAAAGAGAGAGGCTGGTATTTGGAAAGGCATTGAGATTGCCCACGGTTTGGCCCCCACTTCACATTCCCAATTTTTGGATGATACCTATCTTTTTGGGTAAGCCTCTATGAAAGAAGCTTCAGTTATGAAAAATGTTCTCACATCCTATAGTTTTGTGTCACGACAAAGTATAAATTGGGATAAATTGGAGATATATTTTTTTAACATAGAAATTGAATCACAAACTGCTATAGCTCATCTATTTGGATTCCACATTGGTAAATTTCCAGATAAGTTTCTCGGCACCACCCTTTTTTTCGGTTCTTCCAAATTCACCCATTGGAAAAATCTGATTGATGGGTGTATATAAAAATTAAAGGGATGGAAATGTAAGTGGCTAACTCTGGCAAGACAAGTCTTAATGTTAAAAATAGTTATATCCACCATGCCAATCTTCTCTATGTCCTATTTTAAAATCCCTTCTAAAGTCATTAAATCAATCCACGGACAGATGAGAAAGTTTCTTTGGAATGGGGCCAATGATCATGACAAAATCCCCTTCACAGCATGGGAAAATATTTGTGCTCCTGTTAGGGAATTTTCTTGTATGAACCACAGTGCTTGAAATGACTACTTGAACATCATGCCTTCTAATACTGATTCAGAGACAAGAAAAGCCTAATTGCTAAGGACTGGATAAGGTCCTTCTTCATTTTTGAGCTCCACATATACTCAGGCAGGTTTTACCTTTTATGATGGTTGTTTACACAGTATGTATTAATGTGGACACTGATTTGCTATGTATCTTTGTGAAACCAACTTATAAACTACCTTGCAAATAACCAAGCATAATCAGATGCAAGATTTAACCATACAAACCATGGTTGTAAATATAGAAAAAACCAGTGATACAAGGATTTTCATCCTTCTTCCTTTTATTGTAGGAGGGATAACCTAATGATTCACTCTCCAAGGAATCACTAAAATGGACACTATCCTGCTGACATGGGTCCTTACTAATTTTAGTTTGTTTGTTCTTAGTAACAAAAGTATTTTGATAAAATTTGGTTCTAATATCTTGAAATAACTTGGACAAAGATAGATTATCAAACTAATTTCTGGACCAGTGCCTATCATTTGGGCTACAGAGTCAAATAAGCTAAGATTTCATAGAAACAAATTACAGCAGATTGCCTTACAACCCACATGCAATTCAGGTAAGTTGCCTTACAAGTTACCCTGTCACCTCAAAACTATTGTATCAAATCCTTAAACAAAGTAGTATGCTCCCTGAAACTACTCACAAAGCTTAGTTCTTTCCTTAAAAGAAACTTGCAAGTAATTAGATAGTTACCTAATAACCAAAATGCTTCAGACTACCTTGTAAACTTAACATAAAAGAGCATACACACATAAAAAGGAGACAACAATAGAAGAGAGTAAAATTGCACCGTATATTATTTATATGATCCAGCTTTCCATATATGAAAGATTATACAACATTAAAGGATAGACAGTAGTTCAAAACATTTGAATTCTGTAATATATTATCTCCTTTCCAAAAGACTCCAACATCCAAGACCTCTTTAATTACAACTCTTTTTGCTATATATAGATTTTTGACCATCTTGGAATCCCTTAAGGATGCAACAAGCTTCGGATGGTCATAGAAAACCTAACCCTAAAGTTACAAGAGAGACAAAAAGAAAGAGAGAGAAGAAGCGGTGAAAGGAACAAGTCAAA
>MU223105.1:827111-894355 GCA_018584345.1 Thuja plicata
TTGCAAGTCTAGTACCATCATTAAGATGCCAGCATTGATTTTCTCTGCATCTCCATCTATCCCTAGCACTCTACACAGAGCATAAGAATTATACTTAATGTAGAAGTGTAGATCCTTATAATAATATAGATTGGGCTCTTTCATAGGATCTAAGTATTTTCTCACTTCTTTTAACATGTGTTTCTGCAATAAGCCCTTAGCAATACCAGGCTTGGAACTATACCTTTTCTCCTGCTTTGTCATGTCAATTTTAGTAGACATGGCACTAAATAAGCCAAAGGCTTGCATGAATGAGTTCCTATTTAATATTATTAGGGCAGTGCCATCATCCCTTTTGATGGTCTTTGTCAGGACATCATAGTGATTGGCTAGGTCTAAAAATAGGTCTACATCAAGGAAGACATCAGGAACAAGAAATCTAGCTAAACCACATGTCCAAGGGTTTGATACTGGGATAGGCTTATCAGAATTTTATAGAAATAATTGAAAAGGGAGAAACCTATTGTCCCTGGAGTCACATCATCTCAAATATCTTTGTATTCATCCAAGAGGACACTTGCATTAGCCTTCTTATTCTACGTTGAACCAGGTAGAAGACGGAGAAACTCATCAGAGAAACTTGCCTTTCCTTTCTATTCCTCTTCACTCCCTCCACTTGTTGAAGCAACACTCATAGCTTCGCTCATATTTGCAAAAAATTGGATCTCTTTCTCCTAACCAATATTGAAACAAATCTATCTCAGATATCAGCTGACTGTCCTGTGCACAATTTCCTGAATTTTAAAAACTATTTGACGAAATTTGGAAACACTGTAAACTGAGCAAAATATTTCTCTTTTCTGCAAAATGAACAACTCTAGTTCTGAAAACTAAAATAATGGTGAATGTGAATGAATGCACCATCAACTCCTTATAGCCATCATTCAGAGTACACAGCTCATAATTCAGAAATATCAGTTCTGTCATTAATTTGCCATGCTGTGAACTTGAACAAAAACCTAGCCGTAGTTTCTGAGCTTGACAGGAAATCAAATTTTGAAAAGTGAATCCTCAGAAAAATCACATAACATTTAAAAGAGCTGACATGTCACACTGTGATTCATTATCTGCCTTACATCTCAGCTACTCTTTTTGCACAGTGATCAAAATGTGAGTCTGTGATTTGTCACCGAGCGATTCATACTGTCACATCGAAAAAACTGTCGCCGCTTTTAGATTTTGTGATCAGGCAACTGCGTGACTACATTAAGTCTCTTTTTTGTGGGCCTCTATCATTAACCCATGGTTTATCTATAGACATGGTGAAAATGCTCTTTCTTACCTTTGGCTGACCTGAGTTACGATCTAGCGATCATGCGACCCAACTGAAATCATAGTCACGCAGAGTTAAGACTAACTCATCATTCTTTCAAAGACCTTGCGACCAACCATCTTCTTTAACCCTTTACAATTATCTCCCTATCGCCAAATGCTTTTATTTCATGTCAAGACTATGCGACAATGCTTAGTCGCCCAATCGCAGGATATTAGTCTTGCGCATTTAACTTTTTCATAACAGGTTATATGCGCCCTTTTCCCACTTCTGACGACTGTGCGACATACCTTAATTTCCAAGTTGGGAGGTCTTTTCCCCTAGGGCACTTTTCTTCTCAGACTTTGTGACCACCATCAGATACTCTTATTCCTTCATCCTACGACCGTCGCTTAATCACTATATGCTTGTGCATACCCTTAAATCTTTCTCAGACACTGCGACTAAAGGAAAAGTACTTAGTCTTGTTGTCGCTGAGTGCATTTTCTGCTTCTGGCAACCATGCGATAATCTCTTAATAGCCACCCACCTTGTGACACATGTCACACAGCCATTCGTTCACCTGCTGCATAATGGAAAACTGAAACACTATCTTGTTCTGGCGACAACCCGACTAAGCATTACTGTAAACCTTGGATGGTCAGTCGCGATGTCTCAGTCTATATTTCTTAACTGCCATTTTATCTCAAGGCCATGTGACTAAAATCCTGACTTAACTTTCAACTTTGGCTTGATTTGGCGATAGAGTGACATAAGGTAATCGCAAATTCTGAAGACATTTTTCATAACTGTTAAGAATCTCCTGTGATCACCCGACTAAGCAGTGGGTCCCTTCTTTACAGTGCTTTATGACATAATTATCCCGCGACTACCCGACATGAAGAAATCACTGAGTCTCATTGTGCCAAAGGAATATTCTGATTTTGAATGAGAGCATGTGATAAAAGGAAAATGCCAAGTCGGGAAGACCTATGGAATATTCGCTTGGGATATCGCGACAAGGCGATTCAATTGAAACACATGCCTTAAGTGAATGGAAAAAGTAACGTTGAAATAGAACAACATGACTTAGGGTTTATTTTCATCGTTTAACACTTGGAAAGACAAGGGTTTTTAGGGTTTTAACAAATTGAGCAAGGTTTAGACTTGAAAACCTGAAACTTGACATGGGTAAGGGCACAAAGAATGAGAGATAGCTGATTTGAAATCACCAGATCACAGAGAAAAGGACAGGGAACCAGGAAAACTGTCAAAACAAGAAATACAACCAACAGCTCCTAAGGGCAACGGGGGAGTTGGTATGAGAAATTGGAAGCTGCTCAATGATTTAATGGGAGCCAAATTGATTTGGTAAATGTTTAGTGCCCCAAATCAAAGATGGGTTAAAGTACTTCAAGCTAAATACCTTGATAATCAAGACAGAAATAGAATTCTCACAATTGCAAATCCTTCCAAGGGATTGGTGCTATGGAACTTCCTTCTAAGCTGTAGACATTTAATAACAAATCATCTGACTTGGTCAGTGGGGGATGGACTCCAAAAAAATTTCTAGAGTGACTCGTGGAATGGCCACAAAGCTTTGTGAGAAATAGAAATACCCAAGAGTATCATTGCGTCTACCTCTCAGAATTGGGGGCTTAAGGTAGCAGACTTTTTTGCACAACAGGATTTTGTGGAAGGGGCCCCGATCAAATGGAAAAATACTAAAACTCTGGGATTGTAGCACCAGGATGCAGAACAGCTTAAGGAAATTCTCAGAACAAGACCTATTGTGACCACTAGTGAAAAAGATACCTTGCAATGGTGTGGTTCTAAAAGTGGGAAATACTTAGTAAAAATTGGATATACACTCCTTGAAAAAAAATCCAGTTAGTTGCTTGGGAGGCAAGAGTATGTTGGCACAAGCATGTTCTCCCTAAAGCCGGAATGTTTGCATGGTTAGCGGGCAATAGAAAGATCCTAACAAGGGATAAGCTTATGTGCCTCAGGTTTTCAAGCCCTTTCAGATGTATTCTCTATGGTAAGGCGAAAGAAACCATAGATCACATGTTCATTAACTGTGATTTTGTCCAGATGGAATGGAAATTTGTTCTGACTAAATTAGGATGGAAAACTCCCATGCCTTTGAACCTCCAAGATTGGCTAGAATCTTGGCATCATCCAAAGCCTAAATCTGCCTTCACCTCTATATGGTCAGTTGTTCCATCCATTACTCTTTGGACTATATGGAAGGAGAGAAATAGGCAAATTTTTAAAGGGGAGGAAGAAGATAATAGTAAGTTTCTTTCTAGACTAGAAAAAGCTATCTCAGAATTAGTGTCCAACGTAGAAACTCATGTCAATACTTTGAAAACTCCATTTGATAATAGGGATCTAAAGATCTAGAAAGCTTGGTCGCTCATCAAATTCAGGCTTGTTCATGGGCTAGGTAGGGCTAAACCTACTCCGACAACTCTTCAACAACCACAGTGGATCCCCCCACCGCTGAGTTGGATCAAAATTAATTTTGAGGGTGCCCCAAAAGGGAACCCCAGTCCTCGAGTGCTGGCTATGTGGCTTAGAATGAGAAAGGTGATATAATTGCCTTAGGTGCTTGTCATTTGTTAGATGGAACAAACAATGCATCAGAATGCCAAGCTACACTCAGAGCTGCCCGATTGGCTATTTCATTAGGAGTTTAGAAAGTAATAATAGAAGGTGATTCGTTACTAGTAATAAATGGGATAAAAAAAGGTGCAATGGATGCCTGGTATTTGAATCCATATATCCATAGTATTCGAGCTATACTCAACCAGATCTCAGATGTCCAAATAATCCATGTTCCTCAGGAAGCCAATGGCCTTGCTGATTCACTCTCAAACATTGGAGTTAGAAGAGCACCCAATACTACCAAATTATTTGAAGCCTATAGTCAAATTGATCTTAGATGGGATTAGAGGACATAAGGGTAGAGTCATCAGGTTTCTCCAAAATAGCATCATTAAATTAATTGGTGGCACGGGCAGTAATATCAGTTGAGATTGTGTACCTCAAAGCAGTGGTGCATAAACAAAGAAATTTGAATCATCAACTTGATTAAATTGCGTCACAAATAATAGACAAGTGTCTTCTCCTAGTTTCACATGATGCGAGTATCACTTGTATTGATGAATAATTAGATTGCCATCTATACATTCAGTAGCTCCTCTCCCATCCATGCATATTTGGTGGCAAGTGTTACAAGGGCTGATGGGTTTGTACAATGAGCATTTATGAAGACTGTATCCATGAAGGTAAAAATCTTTTGAAAATCATCTTTAAAAGTGAAAGTTAGGGGATCTCTCATCACCAATCCATCAGCTAATTTTTGCTGCGGAAAGAGGTATCCGCCATTTGTAGTATTTTCTATAGGTTCATTCCTCATGAAGTTTGATTATTGGGTAATGGAGGCTAATTTTTCACTCAATTCCCTAAAGAAACTCCCTATGTTTCGTAATGAAATTACTATGCAGAGGCTGGGCAATGTTTTCAGATTTGATGAGCCTAAATTTATGGAGGCGCTGGTAACTTTGTTCGGGGATGAATTCCTAAATCATGAATGGAGACCTCAAACCAACCTAGACATTTCTTCATTATTCCTATCCCTCAGTCTCATGGTGGGGAATACAAAGACGAAGGTCCTCTTAGTGGCCTTGTAGTGCTTGGAACCAAAGTGGGCTATCGGCATGGAAGGCATTGTGCATAGGGCCGAGTTGGGTGTAGGCCTTCATATTCTTCATAGGCCTTGGTGTTCTATTGGAGGTGGGTTTGGAGAGGTCCAGCCTCTAGTGGTATAGAGCTCCACTCAACCACAAGTGGTCCATCTCCCAGAAGTAAGGCGGGGCTGGGTCTTAATCCAAGACTTTCTTGACAAAGTGGCTACTCGTAGAGCACAAGGTGCCCTTGCCAAAGAAAAGTGGAAAAAGCCTGCTCTAGTGAAGTCGACAGCTCCTATCGACAGTATTGGAAAGCCTCAAATCTATTGTTAGCTTCCAAAGAAGAAATCCTCGACTAGAGGTCCTTCAGCTTTAGCGGCAAGGGCCATCCCCAATTTCTCCCTGGAGGAGGCTTGCGGCTGGTTTCGTTAGAATTGGTGGATAGTATCTCTATTTTGGTTTTTTGTGTATGGTTTTTTGGAGAATTTGGTGATTGTAGGGGTAACTAAGTACCATGATCCTCAAAGTAAAACATGGGTACTCTCGAATGTAGTTTTTGTGTTTTGTTTTGTTGTGTTTATACAGTCTCTGGTGTTCTCGACTAGTTTTTTGAGCTTTGGAATACAATGTAATATCTGACAATATTTTGTATCTCTTGAATATATGAATGAAGAAAATTTTTTACCAATTAAAATAAAATAAAATAAAATAAAATTACAATAAGTTATAGGTGAATTTTAAACACAAAACTAAGAAAAAAAACAAGTGCAAGCTATGATCGATGCCTTATTCCTTTGGGGTGAGTTCACAAGACATAAAATGAAATATGATAGACTTTGATTGATAGCATAAAGATCTAAGATAATACTTCCTTGCAATATATCTCACCTACAATCCCATACCAAACTACTTATCAAAATACCTCCACAATTCCTACCAATCTCTAATTCTACTCAAGCACTTAATTGACCCCTTAGATCAAAGCATGAATAAGAAATTGCATACACCATAATAGTGCACCAAATGATAAATTCCTTGATTCTATTCATTCAAAAATGTGGGAAAATTGTGAATTGGAGAGAAAGAGATCTGAATTATAAATCTATTAAGTTCAATAGCTATCCATCTCATAAGCCAATTTACATTTGATTCATTCATTCAAGACCTGCAAAAAACTTGACACTAAACTATTCATCTATTTTCACTATAAATGACTTTATAATTAGCTCATTTTCACCTAGACTTGCTAGTGGAACCTATACTCTGAACCTAAGAAATTATATCAGAGGCTTTGGAACCCCTTTCTCATGGCCTTTAATTCCCTTTTAAATAAAATTAGGGAGGCAACAAGCTTCAGGCCATAGAAGACACATGTCACTAGTCCATTGCATCACTTGTAACTTTTGCTACAAAATATCTTCACACCTTTCCCACCTATTATTTGTTGAATAAGATACTAATATGAGCCTATGTTGATGCAAGCTTGTACTTAAAAAGATAACTATTGTAATAGGCCAAAATTTGATTTCCATACTATCACATCAAACAATTAGCTCGATAATTGTTTATTATTTTTATTCTGCATTTAATTACATTCCCTCCCAATTGCTATATTCTTCATCGGATGACCAATTGAATTTCATTACTTCATCATCTTTTTTCCTATATGGGATGTACTTAACTACTAATTGATTTTATTCCCTCTCAAAGGATTCAAAAAATATCATTTTTCTTATGATTTTATCCATACTACTCTCTAGCATGTCTGTATCAAAGTCTTCACAAATCATATCAACCTGAGATTTAATCACCTTCTTTGCCTATTCTTTCCATAACTATAATGGTTTGACATTTTCATTCCCATCTAAAATTCCTAGTAGTAGTGTGTCATGTATCTCATTAAAATTTCTCGTCAACTCTTTGAATTTATTTTCTATGATCTCTGACAACACTTGGAATCCCTAAATTGACTTCACCAATAAATGGGTTGGGTAAAGTGTTGCAGGCTTATCAACATGAAACTTTGAATCTACAAACATCATTTTCAATTCATTGACTCTTTGCACCCACTTTTAAAAAAATTGGTGCAATTACCTCTCTATCCATGTAAAAACTCTTCGCAACATCAAACAATAAAGAAAATAAAGAATGAATGTTTACCAATTTGATACCCACCTTCACATTCAAATGATTCAGAACCGAACTAACTATATCTTTCTGCTTCAAGGCAGATTTCTACTCTATGTCCTTTATTCTTCTTTCCAACTCTTTTATCTTTTTTAACATCTAAGCCTTGGTTGGATCCTGTGAGTAGGTTAGTTTCTCAATAATTGGTTCTAATGCAGAACTAGGAGGAGTGGTCTGAATAGAATACTGAGGGGATGTTATAGTAGGGGTGGTAGGAGGTGTTTTTATGTTGATGGAGCATAAGTGATTATAGGAATGGTAGGGGGTGCTTCTAATTGTTTTTTGTAGGAGTTGCAACTTTGATTGCAACTCAATGTATTTTTTATGAACCTTATTGTACTCTCCAAATATATGCTCAAACTTAGCTTTGTATTATTTTTTATCAACTTCCTCCCTCTTGGTAGTTTCTTGAGCCAATTTGGCTACATCTATAGTTAATTTTACTGCTTCTACTCTTAATGTTTCTAAAGCTCTATTTATTATGAGACTTCCCCTCAAATTGGGATTAATTTCTCCTATATCTTTCTTTCTAGCCCCTTGTGACAATGACCAAATTTCCAATGTTGCATAATCCTGGATCCATGTTTATCCCTTTAAAACTAACATAGCTTCCTCCTCAAAATTGCACAATAAATGTTTATATTTTCTAACAACATCAAATGCAACTACATCAAAAATATCCCACTCAGGTAAAATCAAGACCCCAACCTAATTTATAATTATTTTCCCTTCTTCGAGAGTAATGAACTTAAATTCTTTCATATTTGCTTCTTCTTCATTTTCTTGGTCAGTCCTCTCAGGCTTCTAAGCCCTTCTTTCTTCACACTTTTTCTTCTAATCATAAATTTTCAATTTTCATACCAACTACAAGAAAACCTTGCTCTGCACAAATGTTTCATCATCAAGGAACTCATCACATGCCTCTTTCATTGCATCTCAAAATGCTCTTCCTTGAAAATGGCACTCGTCCAACCAAAAACTTATAAATGGCATCCTCTCGCGATGCCGCAATGAATAAAATAATCAATAAATAGGATAGTGGCATTGCGGGGAATATAAAATGTAACACAAAACCACCATAGCTAGCATAAAGTGAAGGGGTCTAACCTAGAACAATGATAACACTCATAACATTGTTCACTTAAGTAAAAAGGACCATAGGGCCACCCATCTAAGAACATTAAGCTAGGAACTTAGACTTAGGAAAATAAAAAGGGCGGCCAAAACATAAGACCTAATGAAATAACCATGTCCCCCTTCAATGACAAACAACCCTTTATTACTGACTAACTTGAGACCAAAAAGATAATAATGAAACATAACATATTTTGGGCTTTAGACCAAATACTAACAAATGGATATAAACCCTTAATTCTAGGCCTTAAAACCACTACAGAAAATAACACAAATAGGATTATGATCAACATCAATACGGAAAAAACTTTTGTGTTGGTTTGTGGTGAGTGATTAGGAAAGTACTATACACTTTTCTATAATTCATGGGGTTTATGATGCAGAGCATCTACCAAACCCATTCAATAAATAAGAAACATCATTCACATTCCTGTAACTGTCATTTTAATAACATTTTTAAAGACCCTTACTCTGTCATGCATAAATTTTGAAACCGACTATATTTTTCAAATCGCTTCGGTCAGAAGCTGTATAATTAGGTTTTGTAGAACATATTTCAAAATCAAGAGAATCCAATGGTGCAAACAAATGTTATGGTCTCTTCACCGAGACCTATTTTTCTGCAACAAGAAACCCAGCAAACCCAAAACAAGAAAGATATAATAACCAACCAATACATAAATTTAGATAATGATAATGAATCAGAGAAAGATAAAAAATGTCATTAATCGACTCCAATACATAAGACATTTCATTTGAATTCATTTGAATACACAATATCAGTGGCTCTTTGGCTGAAAGCTAGAGAGCCTGATTCCTTTCACAATTCTATTCTCTATTTATCAGAACTTCTTCCTCTGTCAACTATATCTCATTTGATTACATTTTGGCCCATTTTAATAAGTATTTTGGGTAGTTACAAATGACTCTTCATCTTCTTGATCAGTTACAAAATGGCCTTTTATTTTCTTTCCCACACCTGGCACATCGTTGCAAAATTAAAAATTTTGCATTTTATATTTACATGACATATTTTTTTGTTTGAACATATGTAAATAACCTTAGGAATGAAATTAAATATTTTCAAACTTCCTGCAGCAGAGGTGTTCCTGCACCATACTCTTGACGTTTAAAGAATTCCATGTCTCATGGAATGTACTATTGGTAACCTACAAACAATAGTATGCCTCTTTACTTCATCTTTCTTTGATGACTCCCATCAATGGAGTTTATGTTGGTCGCCTTCAATGGTGCTTCTGCCACTGCACAATCCACTCATCCATGCTGCAACACAACTTCTATCCCTCACTTGGGATTCCCTTCATGCCTCTCTCCCCAATACTTTTGGCAACACACAAGACCATCTCCCTTGGCCTTTGGTAGACCTTCCTGTCCACCCACTACAGCTGAATGAACCAGCACCAATCTGCAACCATAAACTGTGTAACAAAAATCTAAAATAAACCCAACGTAGGGCTAGGTCCTAGTGTGAATCCTCACTCTCAAGAGCTTCTAGCTCTGATACCACTTGATGTAGAGAATCTACCAAACCCATTCAATAAACAAGAAACATCATTCACATTCCCGTAACTGTCATTTTAATAACAGTTTTAAAGACCCTTACTCTGTCATGTATAACTTTTGAAACCGACTATATTTTTGAAATCGCTTTAGTCCGAAGCTACATAATTAGGTTTTGTAAAACATATTTAAAAATCAATGGAATCCAACGGTGAAAACAAATGTTATGGTCTCTGCACTGAGACCTATTTTTCTACAACAAGAAACCCAGCAAACCCAAAACAAGAAAGATATAATAACCAACCAATACAGAAATTTAGATAATGATAATGACTCAGAGAAAGATAGAAAATATCATTAATCGACTCCAATACATAAGACATTTCATTTGAATTCATTTTAATACACAATATCAGTGGCTCTCTGGCTAAAATCCAGAGAGCCCAATTCCTTTCACAATTCTATTCTCTATTTATCGGAACTTCTTCCTCTATCAACTATATCTCATTCGATTACATTCTGGCCCATTATTTCAGCCAGAGAGCCCGATTCCTTTCACAATTCTATTCTCTATTTATCAGAACTTCTTCCTCTGTCAACTATATCTCATTCGATTACATTCTGGCCCATTTTAATAAGTATTTTGGGTAGTTACAAATGACTCTTCATCTTCTTGATCGGTTACAAAATGGCTCTCGGTTTCTTTCCTACACTTGGCACATCGTTACAGAATTAATAATTTTGCATTTTATATTTACATGACATATTTTTTTGTTCAAACATATGTAAATAACCTTAGGAATGAAATTAAATATTTTCAAACTTCCTGCAGCAAAGGTGCTCCTACACCAGTTTACTTGTCATGCATTTTCCTAAGTTGACTCATCAAGCATTTCCCTGGGTTGACCCAGCAAGCAAGTTTTAGGGTTAGGGTTTTTCTATAAGAAAAATGGTGTTAGGGTTATCGTTGGTTAGAGTGAAGAAGTATTGTAGCATTTGTAGAAGTATTGAGCTGACAGGGATCGCTGGTTGTAATTAGTTGAAATTACTAGATAATAATATTGGACTCTCTTTTTGGTGGATGTAGCCCAAGATTGGGTGAACCATGTTAAATTTGTGTCTTCTTGTTCTACTTTTGTGTGCTTTATTCATTTTCATTAATGGTTATATTTGCATGTAACTATTAGATTTATGTCTTCTAATCCTAATAAGTAGTATTAGAGCGGGTTGTTTTCATTTATCCTTTTCAGGAGAGGTCTCGCGATTGAGTGGGAGTAATGGAAGATGAGGGTAAGTTTAAATAGGGTTGTTTTGATTCTGTGTTCTTTTCTTGAAAGCTGGAATAGCTTGGTAATGGTTGTTACTAACTCTGTTTCTAGTTCAAATACCCTAAAATTTGATGATGGTGTTGGTGTTATTCTAAGTGAGAAAATTCATAGGAAAAGATCAAGTGGATCCACATTTGGTATTATTTTGAATGTAGAAAATAGAAGCAGATCAAAGGAGAGGAATTAATTCTGGAAGTCATGAGAAATCATGAGGAAAATCAAATGGAAAGAGGTCTCAATCCAAAGGACCAAATGATTGTTGGTATTGTGGGAAACCGGGTCATAGGAAGAAACATTAATGGTCTTGGAAGAATAAGGGAGAAAAACAAGAAGGAAATAAGCAGGAAAATTTGGTAAGTAATAAATTTGAAGATGATGTTTTTCTTCTTTCCATTGAAAATGTTGATGATTCATTGGTTCTAGATTCAGGGGCCTCATTTCATGCTATGCCCCATATAAGTTATTTTCTTGATTATTTCCAAGGTGATTTTGGGATGGTTTATTTGGGAGCTAATGAACCCTATCAAATCGTTGGGAAAGGAAGAATTAAGATTAACTTGTAGAATGGGAATCATTAGCTACTACAAGAGGTAACACACATTCCAAGGCTGAGTAGGATTTAAATGTTAGCAAGGCAGCTAGGTGGTGAAGATTGCACAGTTACTTTAATGATAAAAATTGGAAGGTTTCAAAGGGTTCCTTAGTAGTAGAAAAAGAAGTGAAAGTAGGCACCTTATATCTTTTTATAGGTCATACTTTTCCTTCTTCTTTAATTGTTATAGAAAAAATTCAATGTTTAGGAAAAGCTGTTGTAGTTGAGCAGGTAGAACATGAAATAATCATTGTGGATTCTAAAACAACACTATGGTACAACATACTTGAGTACATGAGTGAAAAAGGTATGAAATTACTTCATTCAAAGAAAGTCTTGCCAGGTCTAAAATGTGTCAATATGGATTTCTGTGAAATTTGTGTGTATGGAAAACAAAAGAGAGTTAGTTTTCTAAAGGTTGGGAAAGAAAAGAAAGATGATAAATTAGAGCTTGTGCATACAAATGTATGGGGACCAGATTAGGTATCTTTTGTTGGTGGCTCTCTATATTATGTTACATTCACTGTTGATGCAACTAGGAAAGTATAGATTTATTTCCTCAGACAAAAATATGATGTATTTGAAACTTTTAAAAAATGGAAAAGCTTGGTTGAGAATGAGACTGGTAAAAGAATAAAATGTCTCAAGAACTGATAATGGTGGTGAGTATTGTAGAAAATAATTTTAAGATTATTGTTCCTCTAATTATATTCGTAGGGAGAATATAGTTCCAAGGACTCCATAAGAAAATAGAGTGGTTGAACGCATGAATAGGAAAATAATGGAGCGTGTAAGGACTATGAGGTTGCATGTTGGATTACCCTTAAATATGTGGGAAGAGGATTTAAATACTACTATTTATTTAATTAATAGAGGCCCATATACTCCTTTACATTGTGGTATTCTATAGGAAGCGTAGACAGGTAAGAAGGTGAGTTATTCTTTTCTTAGAACCTTCGGTTGTGAAGCATTTGCACATATAGATTCTAAAAATAGAACCAAGTTGGAAGATAAATCAAAGAAATGTGTATTTATTGGATATGAAATTGATGAGTTTGGTTGTAGACTTTGGGATTTTGAGAATCATAAAATTGTGAGAAGAAGGGATGTCATATTCATTGAGAAAATGTTGTACAAAGATTAGTTGTGGAAGCATGAGAAAAAATAAAATGATTATGTAGTGTTGGATGATACTCCTAAAGATGATTTTCCAGTGGTTCCTCATGATCCGCAACAATAACAAGAAAAAATGCCACAAACTCCAGTGAATGTTAGATGATCTTTAAGGATAAGTATACCTCCTTATAGATTCTCTCCCTCTTTGTATTATATTTTATTAATTGATGTTGGTGAACCAAAATGTTATAATGAAGCTATGCAACTAGATACCAAGGTTTAGATGGAGGATGGAATGAGAGAAGAAATGGACTCCTTTCTGAAAAATCAAACTTGGGAATTATGCAAGTTGCCTACAGGAAAAAATTATTTACAAAATAAATGGGTTTATAGGCTGAAAGAGGAGGATGGATGTAAGAAAATATTTAAAGCCAGGTTAATTGTAAAGGGATTTGCACATAAAAGGGTCATTGATTTTGATGAGATCTTTTCTCCACTTGTAAAAATGACTTTAATTTGTACTATTTTATGAATATTTGCATTTGGACCAACTAGATGTGAAAACTTCTTTTCTCCATGGTGATTTGCAGGAGGAGATATTTATGGGATAGCCCCGAGGATTTGAGGTCAAAGGTAAGGATAAATTAGTGTGCAAATTAAAGAATATGTTATATGGATTGAAACAAGAACCTTGGAAATGGTACTTAAAATTTGATAGTTTTATGGTTGAGCATGGCTTTAGCAAGTGTTATTCTGACCATTGTGTTTATTTTAAGAAGTTTGAAAATGATAGCTACATTATTTTATGTTTATATGTTGATTACATGCTTGTAGCTGGGTCTAACATGGATCACATAAGAGAGTTAAAAAATTAGTTAGCAAAATATTTTTCTATGAATAATTTGGGGGTAGAAAAACAAATTCTTGGTATGAAAATTTGCAAAAATAGGCAAAAAAAAATTAACTCTATCTCAGGCTGATTATGTTGAAAAGATGTTGAAGATATTCTCCATAAAGAATACAAAATTTGTCAGGAAACCTTTGCCTAGTCATTTTAAATTGACTAAGGAGATGTGTTCAAAGACATAAGAGGAGGAAAAAATGTCCAAGGTACCCTATTCTTCAGTTGTAGGCAGTTTAATGTATGCAATTGTATTCACTAGACATGATAATGCACATGCAGTAGGAGTTGTTAGTAGATATATGAGTCATCCTAGTGTTGAGCATTAGAATGCACTAAAATGGATTCTTAGATACTTGAGAGGTACATCCAACAAATTTTTATGTTTTGGGGACTCTAGTACAGATTTACAAGGCTATGTTGACTCAAATTTGGCAGGATACATTGATACCAGGCATAGTACAATAGGATATGTTTTTATTGTCAATGGGATATTGGTGAGTTGGATCTCCAGGTTGAAAAAGGTGATTTCTTTATCCACCACAGAGGTAGAGTATGTAGTTGCAATAGAGGCAAGAAAAGAGATGATATGGCTTCAATATTTCAAGGAAGAATTAGGAAAAATATAGGTTAACACTTATTTTTTTACGAATAGATAGAGTGACATTCATCATGCAAATAATTTTTCCTTGCATTCAAAGAAAAAACACATAGATTTGAGGTATCACTTCATTCGGTCACTATTGGGTGTTAGATGGTTAAGGATGGAAAAGATACATACAAATGAAAATCTAGCAGATATATTTACAAAGGAAATGACAAGGGAGAAGCTGAACTCCTCTTCAGCTTCGGTTGGTCTTCATGACTAAAACAATAAAATAGAATAATAGAGTCTAGGGTGTTTCTTTACAATGGGAGATACAATGGTAGTGGTATTGCTAAAGGATCAGTCTCCAAGTGGGAGATTGTTTAGTGTGGAGCTTGATCAATCTCCAAGTGGGAGATTGTTGGTTTGTAGTGACTAATCAGGAAAGTACAGTACACTTTTCTACAATTTGTGGGGTTAACTCATCAAGAATTTTTTGGGTTGACTCGTCAACCATTTCCCTAGATTAACCCATCAAGAAAGTTAGAGGGTTAGAGTTTTTCTATAAGAAAAATGGTGTTAGGGTTATAATTGATTAGAGTGAAGAAGTATTATAGCATTTGTGAAGGTATTGAGCTACAAGGGAATGTTGGTTGTAATTGGTTGAAATTACTGGATAATAATATTGGACTCTTTATTTGGTGGATGTAGCCCAAGATTAGGTAAACCGCGTTAAATTTGTGTCTTCTTGTTCTACTTTCTGTGCTTTATTATGTTGCATTAATGGTTATATTTTCATGTAACTGTTATATTTTTGTCTTCTAATCCTAACATTTTACAAAGCTCAAAAATTGAAGCACTATTAGATGCCTCACCTTAAAGGGAGTCACTAAGAAATAGGTCACTAATTCAACACCTTACAAAAAATCCAAATACTAGTCTAAGAACAAGAATGTGACAAATGATGGTGTTTTTGATGCTAAGGTATCCCAGCTAGTCATGCGCATTCAAGCACCACCAACACCTACATGAAAAACCCAACCATCCCACACTATCCAGAGGATTAACAATGTTGACCCAATAGTCCAAGTAGTTAACCAAGCCTTCCAAAAAATTTATACAAGAAGGAACACCCCTGCACATCGAGACTTTACACCTTTTGTAGAACCTCTTGTAAAGTTCTTGAGAAACTACTACAATCGCATTCAGTCACTCTACCCTAAATCAAACATTATGAGGGTCCTAGTAAAATAGCATGGTAGAATGACAATATTTTTTGTGATTATCATTGAACTAAGGGACACAAAATAGGCAACTGCATTCAACTGAAACCATTTGTCAAAGATTTCATCGACCACAGTGAAATAGAAGCTATCACAAATTCAGGCACCATTGATCAAGACCATAAAATCTTCACAAATGCACTAATGGATCATGGAAAGGGTAAGGCCTCCACATTCAAACACGATAATAAAGAAAAATTCACTTTTACCAAACTAGAACCCAACCTCACCATCAACACCATTACTATCTGAGGTCCAGACATGAATTGTGTTGTTGCCACTAGCCACTCTAAAATCAAAGTACAAGGGGCCTCATCAAAATCTATTGTACCAAATAAATCATCCACTTTTCCATTAGGTCAATATAACCTATTAGACCATTTGAAGAAGTACTTATTATAAATCTCCATCTATGACTTTGCATTTTGCAAAATCATAAAGCAGCCTGGTAGTGATTGTAAATGTCCTACAAAAAATTTTGAGTCGCCATGGTGAAATTAGTGTTTTTTCCCTCTGTTTTTTCTCTTTGTCATGGTTTTGAGGTTTAAGGGTTTTTTTATTTGTTAAGGTCATTTTTTTAAAACCCTAGGATCTTTTAATCTGTTGTTACTTTTTATTTCACTTGGGGAAGGGTTTTATTTTCATGAAAAGGGACCACTTTATGTTTTGCCTAGCATTTTAAGTCTTAAGTTATTAGCCCTTTTAATATTTTACCCCTAAGTCCTAATGTTCCTAAGTATTATTTTGCTAGTGTTTTGGGCTTATTATGACCTAAGTATTGATTTTTAAGGTTCATATGTTTGTCTAAGGTGGGTCCTTTTATGTTTTCAAGCGGTGGGCTACGCGGCACATTCTTATTGGCATGTGATCCCACAATGATGTCACTCTGTAGACTTTATTGACTGCAGGATAGTGAATGCATTCCATGTATCAAGAAGTGGTTGGTTGGGGAACTTTATATTATACCACATATTATATTTACCGATCCTTGGGGTTAACTTTCAAGCTACTAAAGTTCTTATATGTAAGAACATGCTCAAAATGAATCAAGATGTTTTAAATTGTAGAAAAAGGTGCTCGATGGTTAACGGAAAGAGTTAAAAAGGAGTATACAGTGGCAAGGTGATTATCAAGAAGTTCTGATGTCTATTGTGATCTCACAATAAAATATGCAAGGAGCTTAAGGATAAAAGCGTCGTGAGATTTTGACACTTGTTCCAGTCAGCCAACGCAAGTTGAAGGCAGAGCCAGGTGATGAGATATAAAGAATGGTGACTTGGTGGTTTCTCATTGGTCATCTGGTGGTTCCATATAAGAATTCAGTGTTAGATTGATCAATCTAAACCATTTTATGAGCTAGGATGGAAGGAGAATCAATGGCCAGAATTCAAACTTGCAAAAGGGAGGAATTCAAATTGCTTTTATGTATATAAACATTAATGGTGGACGGGACATTGAAAAATTGTTTCAAACAAACATAAAAGAGGATTTTGATATCATTTTTCTTCCTCCAAAGCATTCAAATGATGCATAATTTATCTCTGGAGCTAGAAAGTTGTATTTTGGGCTTGTGTTGCAAAGAATATGAGGGTTTTCTACAATAAATTAGTAAGTGGGTTTTCATTCTTTATTTGGTTATTTAAAGGTTACTATTGGGTGAATTGCATTCAAATTTGTGCGGATTTTGTTTGTAGGCTATTAAGGAGTTAGGGTTTTATTGAATGGAGTAAAGATTTGCGGTAATTGCATTGGAATTTTCAATTTCTTGGCAAGCCCTAGTTTTCCTTTTTATTTTGTAATTTGGAATTGAAATCCCTAGGATTTAGAATGCCACCCTGAAGAAATCATTCCCAAAAAAATGAGTATGAAAAAAGGAACCTGTATGATGACTTTTTAGACCAATTTCCATCATCCACAACAGATAGATATCAGACATAAAAATTCATGTTGGTAAAATCCAATGTGAGGGTTTAATTGATAATTTATACAATGTAGAAAATTCTATAATTCTGATGATTGGTTCGGACATGTTAAAAATATGGTTTGGGCAGAGAAATCAAGATAATCCCCTTCCAAATGCTTGTTAATATGACTTGGGTAAATTGGTGGTTGCTTATTTATTTAAGGATGTTAATTTACTAAAGGCGAGTGTAGATAGATATAACCTGATTCTATGGGATGTAAGGGGAAATTCATGAAACATATTTCTATCAATCAAAAGTGAAGATATTTAGAAGGTTTTTTATTTATATAAATCTATTACTTTTCTAGAACCCATTGATTTGGAGGTTATAAAATAAGGATATAAAAAGGTGAAATATATGGTTAGAGATACCTCTTTCCTACTTATCTAGCCAGAGTAGGGAAGACAAAGTATTACATTGTCTCTACCACACCTGAACCTTTACCCAATGAAGCATTCACTCCTCACTTAAAAGTAGCATTTTATTTATCATGTCAAGTTGTAGGTTTTCACCCTAGCACATTCATGCCACCAGCATATATGTACATGGAAATTCAAATCCAACATCTAGGTTTCACAGTGATCTATGATTATACCCCATTTTTAGAAAATAAAATTCATGAGGGATTGTTTGATGTAGAGAAGAATGGAAGAGCGGAATTTTTATTTTTGTATTCTCTAGTGATGCATATGATCCTATACCAAAATTTAGATTTATTTTAGAGTTCCATGACTTTGAGAAGAAAAATTGGTGCATTGGATATGTCAGTTCATTTATAGAGCATGGACATGTCTTTGGAAAGGAATGAATCCAGCTATGTTAGATTTGACAATTTTTTTGCCTCAAGCCTGGGGGTAGAATTGAAAGTCAATCCACCTAGGATTCCTCCATAATTACATGATTTTTTGAGACCCATGGAAAGAAAACAATCTTTGAAGATTCAACATAATTGGGGTGATATATACCCTTGTGCAGTTACTACTATTATAAGAGTTTATGGTTTTCTAGGGATGTCATGTGTCTTACCCCACAATGTTCCATTAAGGTTAGGATTTGCAAAAGTGATGTGGAAAATTGGTTTCATCCAAGAGAAGAAGTTAATAGGAAAGAGTAAGGGTACTTTTTTCCTAGATTACACAATTGTCCCTTAATTTATGATAACAAAAGGAGGATGGGTCCATTTCGATAAAAAAAAAATTATCCATATCATATGGGGGTCATCATAGAAATGCATAGTGATCCAGAGGGGTTCTATAATATGTTCAACGCTAGGATCAAGGGATCTTCCTTATCTCATGTTCTCAATCACCCTGAGGATTTGATCATAAATGATTTTGATGAATAGGAAAAATATAGTAGAAAAGAGAAATGGATTGCATACAAAAAATTGTTGGGTAATGTGAAGAAAATAGATCCTAGTTATGATCCACTTAAAACATTTATTTCTTTTGTTTCCAAGATAAATACATTGGTAGATCATTTCCAAGAGGTCATGTTTACTATAAAACAAAAATGAAATTAATTGGAGCAATCCAAGGAAGTAAAGGTAGGATATAAATTTGTACAAATAGCATCTCCTGTAGGGGTAGACTCACAAAATTAGGAAAGAGGTCAATTGGTGTTAGGTGATAATGTTGGTTTTTTTCAAAATATTTTTCATGCACCACTTTTCACTTGTGAAACTATAATGAGGCCTTCAAGAACATCAATTCTCTAACATAGTAAAAAGATGGGAGAGTTGAGGAAATGTCTTCTCCTCTACCTCCAAGGAATGAAAAGATATATAATAGGTTGAGAGGTGAGGTTGTTAGTGATAGTTACAGTGATGAGGAGAGGAGGAAAGAGGGAAAGAAAATAATGAAGTATGAATATCCTTACAAACCTCACCCAAAACCAATGAAGGGAATTAAAATAATTGATATAGAGGATTCACTAGATATAATTCTATCACCACCTCCTCTATCCCCTTTACCTCCAAGGAAAGAAGATGTCCAAATGCAGGAACAACCTATTAAGGATGAAGAGGGTACAATCATTATTACTGATAAATATTTATATATTGGGGTCCCTCCTACTCCAAGTTCACTTCAATTGGACTTCACTTATTTATATATTCAAGGTAGAGCCTTTAGAGAGGCCAAAAAGGAGGCATGTGAATAATTTATGGAAGATGAGAGTTTTGTGAAAAGATGGTCTTTATTGCAGTTAGTATGGAAAGTAAAGATTGATGACTACAAGAAGAGATGTGAGGAAAGAAAGGCTCAGTAGCCTGAGAAGTCTGATCTAGAAAATGAATATGAAATCAAATTGGAAATGATGGAATAATTTAGTACCAGCACCCCTGAAGAAGGGAAGAAAATTGTACATCGAGAAAGGGTTTGGATTCTTCTTGAATAGAACATTGCTATTGAAATTGCTTTTGATGTTGTAAGGAAGGAAAAAGTAATGTATAGTTCTATAGAATAATCAAATATTACACTAAAGGGTTCTACTTTTAGTTATGATTATGCCACTTTTTCTATTTGGTCATTATCCCTAAGTGTAAGAAAACAAAACATTGAAGAAATTAACCCCAATTTGGGAGGAGGTATTGTTTTAAAAGATCTAAAGATACATTTGGTGTTGAGGCATAAAATTTGGTTTTGGATACAACCAAATTATCTCAACTAGTAACAAGTAGGAGGAAGGTGATAAATTAGAATATAAAGATAAATTTGAACACATATTCAGGGAATACACTAAAGATAATTAGGAAAACATTGAGTTGCGAAAAAGGTGCAACTGTTAGAATAGAGAATATTGGAGTTGTCCCTTGTAGCCTCTAAAATGTTTGTTTCTCCTTCTTCATCATATGTACCTCCTACCATTTCTACTGAGATAGTTCCACAATTCCTCACCAAGGCTATTTTCATGTTTCTACTGTAGGACCAATAATTGAAGAGCCTACTTGCTCTCTATGGATCCAACAAAAGGTCAATTGTTAGATAAAATAAAGGTGTTGGAGGGAAAAATGGTTGAGATAGAACAGAGGTCCACACCAAAAAAAAAGGAAATAGTCATCTTTGTGCTTACTCATTTGAATGAAAAATTTGATAGTGAATTGGCAAGTATTCATTCTTCCTTTTTTTTATTATTTGAATTTTTTAAAAGATTTGATAGGCATAGTGAGGTTGTTGTCCCATTATTCACAAAATGGATAAAAAGTGAAAATTATTTGAGGATGATGTTTTTTACAACAAGTTTTCATGGTGACAGGCCTCGAGAACTTAAACCAACCCATTTTTTGGTGAATTCTATTTAGGAGTTCCAAATGTTTCCTGAGGACATTGAAAAAAGAATCAAAGAATTGATAAGTAGTTTTAATGGAATTCATGATACTTTGTTGCCTAGAATTATAGATAAGGATGGAAATGTGAAACCATTAAAGATATGGAAGGAGCAGGTAGAATAGATCATCAACTCTTAGGTTGATTCCATTTGTGAAGAATTTGGCCAGATATGCTAGAAGACATCATGGACAAAATAATCAGCACTAGCAAATTCTTTGAGACTTTTGAAAAGGAAGCCAATCAGGTTGTTGTAAGGTACAACCCATATAGAGGAAAGGTTGATGAAGTCATAGGTTTCAATTGGCCAATAGATAAAGAATATGTGTAATGGGTTAAGATGTATTTGAATAAAGAATAAAAGGCAAGCAGTTAGCTAACTAATTTTTTGGTATGAATATCTGGCAAATAAATTTGGTGTTTTATGCAGAGGTTACCTTTTTGGAAGTATGAATTTACAATAGCCATGGGCCTAGAAAATATATTCATTAGAAAATAAAAGGCAGGAGAAGTGTAAGCAATATCTTGTCAAAAGAAAAATTTATTTTGTGTGAAGATCATTTGTAAGAAGAATTAAGTGTTTTAATGGACCAAGTGACATGTGTTTTCTCTGGCCCAAAGCTTGTTTGCTCCCTTATCTCTATAAAAGGGAATTCAAGGCCAGTAGAAATGTTTTTTATTTTTTTCAAAAATCTCTAAGTCTAGAGTGTCAATCCCAAGTAAAGTATAGGTGAAATATTGAGCTTATTGTAAAACATTTTACAGAGAAAATTTGAAGGTTTTTGTGTTAAATTTTTGCAGTTTTTGAATACATGAAATGTAAAATGTTGTATGACAGAGATATTAGTTGAAGATTAATGAAAAATATAATTTATATCCAATTCTCTCATTTGTATAAGTTTTAATAATTTTGAGTAAAATAGAATCAAGGGTTTTATTTTATTTAGTGCATTGTTGTGATGTATGTAAATTTCATTCATGCTTTGGTCTAATGGGTCAATTAAATGCTTGACTATATTTATGAATTTTTGGATTTTGTCCAAGGATTTTGATAAGAATTTTGTGTTGGGGTTGTAGTCGAGATATATTGTAATGCAATATATTCTTAGATCTTAAAGTTATTTGAGTGAATTTCTGTTAAACTATATTTTTATTGCTTATAAATTCAATACCCAATGGAATGAGGCATTGATCAGTGTTGTAGTATTTTACTCATATTGTGGTGTTCAATTTCATCAAACTTTTCTATGAAATTGTTAAATCACATAGAATTTTTATATTTTATGTATGTCGTTATATGTTGTTGTTATCTCATTCTCTAATAGGTAGAGGATCACTATAAATTAGTCATTTCTTAGTGTTATATGTCTTTGTTGAGCCTGTATATGAGATTATCTACTTTTTATGTTGTTTAAAAGTGTGGAATAGAGATTGTAAATGTGTTAAGGGATCACCTTCCTATTTTTTGTAGAGCCCAAAGTGCAGAAGGGTTTGTTTGATCCTTGTCAGTTAGTCCAAGTCCTAGAGATTATTAATAATTGGAGTTGTCTTTTCTATAGATAATTGAAGCATCAAATTGGTTTCTATTTTGTAGTGTTAATCCTTTTTAGGACCCAACATAGCCTTAGATACAACCATGTAGTATCCATCCATCCTATAAGACATAGATGTTGATGAGTTTCAAGCCATGGTAGGAAATCTGTCCACACCGCACCATGTCGCTTTCATAGAAAAAAACTTCCAGCCCATAAAACATCTTGCAATGATCCTTCAGACCTTGAAGTTTTCATCCACCTCCACAAAATCAAATGAATCTTGATAGATGGAGAAATGCATCTAAATATATGTACACTAAAATTGGTAAAATCCTAGGGCTACTCTGACAGTTGTGTAGATGTTACCAAAAAGATCATAATAAGAGATTATGATGACGAGTTTCCTTCTAGGGGCATAATAAACCTCCCAATCAAGCTGGGTCCAAAAATTCAAGACACTAGATTCCAGGTACTGGACTTAGAGTTGGGTTATAACATTCTCTTGGGATGACCATGGATCCATTCCCTGCAGGCAATACCATATACTTATCATTAGTGTTTAAATTTTTCTCATGATGGACTTGAAATCACCATGAATAGTGATAGAGATCCTTTTCTATACTATACAAATCTTAGAGGAATTATTTCTAATCAAGTACCCAAAAATCAAGAGGCATCTATTGTTTCCTCATCTCAAGACATAACTCTGCAAAGCTTGCTAAATCAATCGTAGAACCCACATCACAGCTCAAAATCCAAGTTTAGGAAAATGGATGTGGAGAATACACCTATGCAAAATTATTTTATCTAGAAGCTACCAATTTCACCCTATTCTTATGGAAAACCTAGACAACCTCTTCAAAGGAAGCAAAAACTAAAAATTATCTATTCACGAACCATTTTTGTAAGATGGGGAGACATACATGAAGAAATCATTGAGGAGAACTTATCTTCTTGGTTGTATACAGAAAAAGAACCCTTTGAGATCAAATGTCTAGTACATGAATATGGATGGGGGTACACCATTATATAAAGACAAGGGTATAATGGGCACTCTGGCCTAGGAAAAAATGAACAAGGAATTGTGGAGCCAATTGCACCTACCCAAAACCTGAAGCAACACAGCTTAGGTTATAGACCACCTGAAGAAGGAATTTCAAGCACCTTGTTGGCCACTGATATTAATGCATGTATTTATAATGAATTTGAGATATTTGAGGAACTCCATTCTAACACAAACTCAAATGATTGAGTGGAATTCCCCACACACCACCAGCACCTTATATCTTAACACTATCATTTCCTGACTATCTTTTCCAAATAGACCCACTGATTGTCGAGCTTAAGTTGAGGATTTATGGAACCAATCTAAACCTTCATTCTCATCTTCATCATAAACCTATGAATCATTGATTTATTTATATATCAATACATTAACTGAACTCCTGATTTCTTCCTTCAAAACCAAGGATAACATAGCCTTGGTTTACCCTAACCTTATTGATTGGGAACAACAAGATCCGCCGACCATAGACATTATTGAGGATGATGAATCTATTATTGAATTCTTTAGACTAAGATAAGGCATACTTATGGGAGACCAAAAGGTAGGTTTTAGCATTAAATTTGATATAACATCATACTTGAGGGAGTTATATCAATCCTCTAGCTGTAAAATTGAAAAATAAAATGTAAGGCTATTAAGTGACAAAAGGCACCTTCTAGCTGCAAAATAGTAAAAACAAAAGGCATATTTGAGGGTGAAAACCTCTCTGAGGAACCCAAGTATTGAGAGATATATATACTACCCATTACTGAGTAATAGTCACCACTACTAGTGGAGAAAATAACAGCAATCAACATTGGCACTAAAGAAACACAAAGACTAATCCGCTTGGAAGAGTCATTAAAATGGTAGGAAAGAGAATAGTTCATTCAACTCTTTAAGGAAAAGAAAATTAAATTTCTTTGGTAATACTCTTACATTCCTGTGATAGATCCAGAACTAGGGCTACATCATCTACCACTGAAGTTAGGGGCAAATTTGTAAAAATAGAAGCTCTGCAAAATGCATCCAAATATTGCACTATTGGTCAAAGTAGAACTAAAGAAACTACTAGATGTAGGATTTGTAAGGCCTATTGACTATGCCAATTGGATATCCAATAATTTATGTGTGTCCAAATCCTATGGAGCCATAATAATCTACACTAACTTGAGGGATCTAAATTTGGCTTTTCCAAATGATGACTTCCCCTTGCCAAACAATAAAATGATCATTGATCTCACTTCAGGGTATAAGATGTTATCGTTCATGGATAGTTTCTCCAGATATAATCAGATCAAAATTACACCAGAATATTAATACAAAACAACTTTTACTTGTGCATGGAGCACTTGTTGTTAGTGTGTCATGCCCTTAGGTTTAAAAATGTTGGTGCTATGTATCAGAGATTAATGTCAACTATTTTTCATGACATGATGCATATCATAATGGAAGACTATGTTGATAATATATTGGCAAAGTCTCTAGAGAGAAATCTACATTTATCAGTATTAGGGTTTGTCTTTGACAGACCCCATGAATAAAAGGTAAGGTTAAACCCAAATAAATGTGTCTTTGGAGTCACATCAGAAAAGTTGATTGGATTCATTTTCTCTCACAGAGGAATAGAGATTGATCCTGAAAAAACTCAAGCCATTATCAATATACCTCCACCAACAACTCTAAAACATCTTGAGAGTCTACAGTGCAAACTAAAATCAGTCAAATAGTTCATTCCATAGCTAGCTGACAAGAGTCATCAATTCTAGTACTTATTGCACAAAGACATAAAATTTGAATGGACAGAAGATTGTCAAAATTCTTTTTAAATATTGAAGTACTATCTTGTTTTGACACTGGCGTTAATAACACCCATTCTATATCAGCCCCTACTATTGTACATCTCATCTATAGAGCACTCACTTAGGGTATTATTAGCACAGAATGACTTAGAAGGAAAGGAAAGAACCATCTACAATATCAGTTGAACACTTATGGCTTATGAACTAAAATATACTCTCATCAAAAGAGCATGTTTGGTTGTAGTTTTTGCTTCCCATAAATGCAGAAACTATATGTTAAGTCACAAGATGATCTGAATAGCTAATATTGATCCATCAAAATACCTAATGAGAAAATCCACATCAACAAGATGGCTCACTAAATGGGTCATAATTCTCAATGAGACCGACATTGATTATATGTACAAAAATGTAATAAAGGTCAAGCTATTACCAACCAACTGGAAAATGCACCCATACCTTCTATTCATCCAATACTAATAGATTTTCTAGATGAAAGCAAATTTTCCCTTGAGGAGAAAAAATAGTGGAAATTATACTTCGACAACTCTCGCACACAAAGGGGATCAAGCTTCAACATAGTATTTATCACTACTCAAGGAGAATCCATTCCTAGGTCCTATAGGTTGATTTTTTATTGCACCAGCAGTATAGTCGAGTATGAAGCACTAATCATAGAGCTCAAAACACTTGTCCAATAGAAGATCCAACAACTATAGGTGTTTAGGGATTCTCAATTTATTATCAACCAAGTCAATGGAAGTTAAGACACTAAAGATGAAAAAATTATTCCCTATAAGGCCATGGCGGAAGACATCAAGAAACATTTTGAAATGATATCATTTGAGAAAATCTTGAGAATGAAGAACAAAGTAGTAGATTCCATGGCTACAGTAGGATCTTTGTTGTGCATGCATCTAGGTGTGACACATTGTGAGTTCATAGTCAAATGGCTCATGGTCCCTGCCTTTGAAGTCCCCAAGTCTGAGATTGTGTATGAAATTGTTGGTCCCAATTCTCCCTAGTACCAAGATATTAATGCTTACTTAACTAGCCAAACTATTCCCCTTGACTTGACCCATAACCAAAATAAGTCCTTTATAAGGCAAGGCTCTCGTTACACTTTATCGACGTAGTCTGGATGGAACAATCCTTAGATGTCTCAACTTAGAAGAAGCTCAAGAAAAAATATTATAAGTACATAAGGGAATTTGTGGTGCTCATTTTAGTGGCTTGACCTTAGTAAAGAAGCTTCTAAGAAGTGGGAACTATTGGCCTACAATTCAATAAGATGCTTTCTTATTTGTACAGAAGTGCAAAAATATCAGATTCGTGGGAACCTCATACATGCACCTTCTTAGGAGCTCCAACCACTCACATCACCATGGCCCTTTTTATAATGGGGTTTTAACCTATTTGGAAAGATTCATCCCTTATCCTCTAATGGTCATAAGTACATAATCATATCCAGTGATTATTTTACAAAGTGGGTTGAAGAAATTACAATGACCTACACCACTGGAAAATAGATTTCCAAGTTTCTTTTAAACTATATCATAAGTTAGTACAGTGTTCCACAGACCATCATTATAGATCATGGCTCCCCCTTAAAAAATAAACAAGTAGATGAGATTTGCAAAAAATTCCACATCCACCATAGATATTTTCACTCTAATTTCCACAAAGTAATGACCAAGCTAAGGCTACAAATAAAACTATTATAAAAATATTGAAAAAGAAAGTCAATTAAGTTGGTCAGGACTGGCACCTTAAACTCAAATCCTCCTTATGGGTATTGTGCACTAGTTTCCATACTCCCACAAGAGCTACTCCATACTCACTAGTATACGGTACCAAAGCTATCTTTCTAATAGAGGTTGAGCTCCCATCATTGTGTGTATCCCTTCAATGCATCATTTTAGATGAGGAATACTGAGTATCTCGACTACATGAGCTATAGTTTCTCAATGAAAAGAGACAAAATACACTAACACATTTAAAATAACATCAACAACGTCTTAGGAGAAGCTACAACAAAAAGTTCATACCCATAGCTTATGAAGTTGATGACCTGGTACTAATGGAAAAGTAGAAAAATCAAATGGAAAGAGAAAAACCAGGATAGTTTGAACTAAATTGGTTGGGTCCTTACATCATTACATTAGTTTATGGGTCTCAATAAAATTAGATATCCACATCAAAGAGCCATCCTCTATTAAAATCCATCAACAACTTGCACCTATGAAAGTACTATTCATATCTCTTAGAGTAGACCCGTTTCAAAAAATAAAAAATAAATTCTAAAAAAATAATAATAATAATCAAATAATCAAATCATTAACTTGGTGAAAACCTAGCAATAAAGCATCTTCGATGACACAAAAATAGAAATACAAGAGAAATAAATTTATCCTATGGTGAAAACCACCTCAGTGGTGCCTTAGGCAAGTGTCATGGTGAAAACCGAGCAATCTGGCACCATGTGTAAAGATAATTTCTCTACCATCTATCATAACTTCAACTTGGTATCACTTGTTGTCTCACCTCATATTTCACAATAAAACCCATCATGGCTTAAAAAATTTCAATTGTCTTTATCTTATCACCTCATATTAAGCACAAATTCAGTCCAACATGGCCATTCCATAATAAACTTCTCATTCTTTCCTAGCTAGGGGCACCCCAATGTCATGATCCATCAAGTCTTGAAAAATACCAAAAATATTTAAAAATGTCCTTAAAAAATCTAAAAATTAGAAAAAGTTGTTCAAAAGGTTCAAAAACATTGTAAAACATCCTAAATCAAGAAACAAAAATAATTGTGAAAAGTCCTAAAAAAAATTGCCAAAGACAATCAAAAAATTAAGAAAATTTTGCAATAAATATCCCTTGTATATCAATCCAATTCTTTGCATTTCAAAATAGGCATTGAACAACATCGTATAGCAAGTTTGAGCTTCAGAAAAACCAAGTCAAAATAGTCAAACCTATCAATGGGTCCTTATTCAAATTGATGACACTATCTTATCTATCAACTGAGTCTCATAGTAAAGTCTTTCATCAAAAAATTCATGTTGTCTTATACAAGGGAAGGAACACTCAAAACCAGATGAGGTAGTCTTATATGGGGTACCTGATTCTTAAAACCAGACAATATTAGAAAAACATCAAAATTCAATGTCCAAACTACTACAAAAATACAAACACATAATTAGTATGGTTTCTTACTTATTGATTAAAATTGGTCTTATTATGGCTTAGTTTTTGCAAGTCATGTTCTTATGCATCTTCATGATTCCATAAGCAATTAGAGATGCCTAGATGGCTCATGACTTATCTTTTTGTCTGTTTTCTGTGGGATGTTTTCCATGAAGTCTTAAAAGAGCATTTTGGGAGTCTGTAGTAAGAGCCTTCACATCCACATGTGATATCTAATTACAAATCATGTTGCGAGAGATAATTTTGTTGTGATAATCTGCACATACCTTGAATATTAATGCCTGACCTAGATGGAACATCCCACGTTCCTTGTCTGTTCAAAGTGGTTGTTAGGATGCAAAAGGATAATCTTTCCTAGATCATTAATAATTAGGTATGATGATATTCAATTTTACTATAATAAAAGTGGCTCAATGATGATAGAAATTTCTCAAATAATCTGGAATTCAAAGTTGGTTAAAGGAATTTTAGGTTTCAATCCAAATTCTTTGTCATTATCTCTCATTCTCTCTTGTCTCCAATCTATCACTACTAGTAATTCTCTCTAACAGTCTTAACAAAATCCTTAAGATAAAGTATCATGATACAACAAAAATAAATCATCCTGGATCCAAAAGCAAGTTAGTTTGCATACAACATAAATTATACATATAGTATACATCATAATGCATCCATCCATCAAACAAAATAATGTAAAATGTATGTAACTCATTTAGCATAGTCTATCATCTAAATATGCACCATATCTAGTCACATCATACAAAGTGCATATGAAAATACATAAAATTAAGTGCATAATACATCGTCATAGCATCACATCATATAGGAAATCCATATATAAGTAGGAGCATAACATAAATCATGAAATCTCATAGACATCATATAACACATGTGCATCACATAAAGCATGAAGTAGAATAGATAATATTCACATCATATTATTTAATTAATACTTCTTTTTTATTATTACATTTATATAATAATTAAATCAATTTCCCACTCAAGATTAACTAAATAGTATTTGTTTAATTAAACTAATTATTCCTCTAAAAACAAATAAATAAGATTATTTATTTATATATCCCCACATGTGTAAATAAATAATAATTTTATTTATTTAATTATATTTATTCCTCAAATTATGAGTTTCAGTTAACTTATCAATCACACCTAACTCTATAATTCTCTCTCATAATTGATCAAGCAAATCAGTTATCTATTTAATCTATCTAGTCTTCTATACCACCTCATTGGTTAATTCTTCAATCAATTCAGTCAACTCTTCAATATATCCTCTTAACAGATCCATCTAATTCTTTAACTAGCTCCTGGGATATGATCATGGAATGAACTAGCTAAAAATTTCATATCCCACTATTCACACAACATCAACATGGAAATAACATTAATGGATCTCTGCACCACCAAGCAGAAGAGTGGGGAGAAAATTACCTCATTTTTACAACATTGGATAAATGTTGCATCCAAAGAATCTTTCCACGTACCCATAAAATAAAATATCCATATGTTCATCAAAAATTGTTAGCTATACATGATGTGTGAATTAAAAGCACAACATATTGAGTCCTTTGAAGAGATACTCGAGCAAGGGCTAAATAAAAAAATATCCCCTACCTTAAAGGGAGCCATTAAGAAAGAGGCCAATAATTCAACACCTTATGACAAATCCAAATAATGGTCCAAGAACAAGAATGTGACAAATCACGATTTTGTTGATGCTAAGGTAGCCCAACCAATCATGCACATACAAGAACCGCCAACACCTACCCAGTAAACCAAAACATCACACATTTTCCAAAGAATTAACAATGTTGACCCAGTATTCCAAGCATTTAATCAACCCTTCCAACAAAGTGTTGCAAGAAGTAACACCCCTCCACGCCGAGACTTTATGCTTCTTACAGAACCTCTTGAGAAAGTTCTTGAGAAACTATTATAATCTCATTCAGTCACTCTCACAACATACCAATGACTATGTGTATCTATCGTACTAGCCCTACCATCTGCCTCCATATCCATATCCTTTTCTTGAGTCACCCTCCTCCACAGTTCATCATATTGACCTTTTAAATCTTGGCAGTTTTGTCTAAGATTATTTGTAGCTAGAGTATCTATATCAAAACCCTCTCCACCTGATCTCACAGACATATCCTATGTTTGGTCATCAAATCCCCTCATCACCACACCCATAAGTCCAGTATGATCCCCACCTATGGACACATCCCCATAAAATTAGTATAATCTCCTCATGCTACCTCTTCCATATCCTCATCACTGCTAGAGGAGATAGAACTATTTCTTCTCCCAGTCTCCTCTGAGCAGCTACCTATCACATCAACATATCCATCCTCCTCTCCTCCACGCACATTTTTTGGTACTACTAGTGCACCACCGGGAGGAATCAATTGGGTAACTACAATAGTAACCCCTACACCATCTCCACCATCTCCATAATCTCCTCCATCTCACAATCCTCTATCTCTCCCTCCTCCCCATCCCCCATCTCTCCCTCCTCCTCATCCTCCATCTCTCCCTCCCCTCTCTCCTCCATCCCTCCTTCCTCCCCAACCACCACCTTCAATCAATAGAAGACTAGATACATTAAATAGATAATCAATTTGATTGATAAATGTTCAATCAATTCAGTCAACTCTTCAATCTATTTTTCTAACATATCAATGAAATATGTTAACAAGACAACCAATTGAGTTCAACTCCCACTCACTCTAAGTTAAACTCTTCAATCACAAGAAACTAGTCCCACTAGTCATGGAATCCTAATTGGAACCCTAGAATTATTATAAATAGAGAGGTAATTCTCTTAATTTTTTAACCATAATTTCTTTGAATTCTCATGTTGTCACATAGAGAACTCATTTCTAAGATCCCACATTTCATAGAGAAGGAGAACAATGAGGGAGTACTTTTTCTTATCATGTTCATTTTTTTTTAATTGATTTTATTATGATTGAATGAGTGTGCATGTTGTTTATTTTCTTCCTCTTTCAATATTGGGAAAACCAACTGCCTAACAGATTTCTTTATGGTTAAGATTTTAATGTTATTATAGGCTCTACATATTCTTACTACCCCCAATTACAATCTCTTTCATATAAATACCATTCCTCTCTTTCTCAATTCTAAACTACAAAGGAATAAAAACCCTTTCAGCACAAATATTGCATTGGCATCTTTCAAGAGATGTTAATCATATTCATCTTGAGGTGGTTTTGTATTCTAATTCTCTATATGAATTGGGGAAAATAACCCTTTTATGTAATCCCCTTTTATATTGTACAACACTTTATCCCACCTTCTGGTAGTGAACACCTTGGAACTATTGAAAGCTTGAGGGAATATAGGGCCCATATTTCCATTTTCTTTCTCTTCCTACATAAACCCTCAACACAAACTCAACATTCCTCTTAACAAAAAGGGATTGCAGGTACTTTAATTTTTATTTGTTGAGCTTACCCCATCATCCCATGAGTAATTCTTGAAAATAATAATCATGTGAGGGAACACGGGAAATATGAAACCTTTTAAAACAACCAATTAATGCTAAAGTAGGGTCAGTCAATGAATGATGCAAAAGGCCTTTAGCCAATGGTACTCAAGTGATTTGAACAGCTTGACCAATCAAATCAAAATTACAACATAGACCAAAATATGGCTAAAGGTTAAGGGTTTAAGAATTGGGTTTTATTCCTTTGATAAGGTTTATGACTATAAACCCCTAGAGAAATTATGAAAATATAGAGGTTATTTATGATTGAGTGTCAGATTGGTTATTATTGATAGCTAAAAGGGTGGCATAAAAAGGTCAATAATCCTTTTGTTCCTTCTACTAAGAAATAAAATGAGCCAATGTTGTGTTGGTTCCCAAATCAACAGATTGGAAATCCTATGAGCTTACTCTCTCAATTATGGGATCTCCAATTAGACTTGGCCAATGAATAGGAGTGATCAATTATGATCCTACTCCTCTACACTTCAGGCTCTATAGGACTTAGGTGGGTGGACCTATATCTCAACCATTATGTTGGTTGGAGACATTTTATAGTAAATAACAATATATGAAAGTCTAGTGATCTCTTAAGATGGCAAGTGGTTCTCAAGAATACTCAAACTACAACTTGAGTAAATGCTAAAAACTTCAAATTTCTTACTTGTGAATTCTTTTAAATAAAAGGGGTATAATTCTCATAAATTACAAATGTGATTGACACAACAATGAACCTTGAAATTTTATAAATATTCCCTAAATTATGAAATAATCCTCAGACCAATCTTTTATCCAATATTGGGTAGATAGATTCAATCCTTGACCAAACCTTCATATACAACTCTGTGAGATAGTGATTTACACACCATCCACTTCCATATATATAGACAAATATCTTTGTAGAAAAAAACTTAGTCTAATTTAATTTAATTTCACTGAGAAAATGAATTAGACAGAGTTACACAAACAACACTTCACATGTAATCCCTGATGATCCAAGATTAATATTGTAACTCAATCTTTCACCAAATATTTAAATAGTAGTAATCGATTTAAAATCAATAATCACATAGGGCTAGTTTCTCCAAAAGTAAATGAACTTACAATCTTCAATTTTGGAAAGAAAAGATATGCTTTGTATTAATTTCACAAAACTGGTACAATTGATACGTGCTTCAGTTGCATTTCCCTATACAATCATCTTCAAAATATCATTCTTTTCTTCATATATCTTAATTTATCTATCTATATCTTATCATGTCCATGAATGGTCCTGGTATCCTTTCTTATACAAATATTAAAGGATGCAAACAAGCTTCAGACCATCATGCCTATCCCTAACTAATAACTAAAAGTAGCTGAAAGCACTCAAAATACAATTCAAATAAACAAACTTAAAACTAAACACTTTGAAAAACTAATCCAAAAGCATTGTGTCATCCTCGCTATCTTTCTCTGGAACTTCAGACAATGCTTATGGGGTCTTCAAGTAGTCATTAATCAATTTATCAATTTGTGAATGGGAGGGCCATTTAAACTGTGTAACTTCAAAAATATTGATGAGGATATCCCGCCACTTCTTTCTTGTGGCGATACAGACTTCAATTTGAAACTTGGAAAATTTATTTTCCAAGGAAATAATCTTATCTAGAAACATATTAAACTTGTCACTTTTGAAATCCTTTTACTTTTTTAGATGAGATATAGTCCTTTGTGGTAGCTCTTCATGTTCTCTCCTCCATTCTTCAAGATATTTTGTTCTTCCCGCTTCATCAACAATTCCAGGAGTTGACCAATGCTTAAAGAAGATATGAAAGTAGACAGTTTCTATCCAATCTTCCCCTTTTCTTGTTCAATATAACTTAAATTATTAGAAATTGTATCCATCATTTGTGCAGTGGCTTTTATCTTTGGGGGTATATCTGGATCTCTTCGTGTAACTTCATACAACCTATTCAATTCAAATTGAGAGGGTTTCCATTTTCTGACCAATTATGTAAACAAAGGTATGTTTTTCCTAAAGGTGTTTACCATATGTGTCAGGCTATTAATGCCCATATGCACTTTATCACATTTTTTCAAAATACATTTTATTTTGAAAGACAATATTTATTCTAAGTTCATATAAACACATTCTTTATGAAGATCCATGGGCTCCTCAGGGTCCTTCTCTGTTTGCGCTGGATCTATTGATACTTGGGGAATAGCTTTATGCATCATGGATTTTCTAGCACTTGGAGACTTCAATTGGGGGAGCTCATTCTCCATTAGTGGTATTTTAATATATAATTCATTATTCACTTTATTCTTCATTTCCTTTGTCTGTGATTCCTCAAGTTTATCTTGTAGGTGTTTCACTTGGGCTTTGTTGAACATGGTCATGTGCATCAACTGTGAGGTTGATGCCAATGGATTAGCAATGTCAATGGTATGAAAAATATCCATGCCCTCTAAAACTTTTTCTATATTAACCAACTTAGGCTTGCTATCTCCTTTGAAACTAATCCATGTGGCTAAGGTCTCTATTTTGGGATCAAATCCAGATCCTTCAATCTTTTCCAAGGTATCAAATTCTGACACAAATGTGGGATCATCTTTCTTTCTTACTTGATCTAAAAATGATTCCTTTAATGTGAGTCCACGCACAATCAACATATTACTATTCTTCACAATTTCTCTTGCTTCTTGCATTGTACATGTGATTTCATCCAAATGAAGCTCATCAATCATTTTCAATTTCTTCATGTTGGTATTCCTTAACACCCATGAGTCTCAATTTATTCTTCTCTTCAAAATCCTTCATTTTATATTGTATCTAAAAGTATTTAAATTCTTGTGTTTTGGTGAAATCATCCCCTTGAAGGAATCTAAGAGAAATGGCTTCTCTTTCATTGTTTGTATCAATTGGAGCATCATCCTCAAGAATTTATACATTGTAACCATGGACTTCATCTTGGAATGTAGGGGGTGGAGATTTTGGCCTTGTCTCTTCTTCTCCTCTTAGTCCCATTAGTATATGTGCCACTTCTATTGATTTCCATTCATCATCTGGATCATTATTGGAAACCAATGGAACAACATTCTCTTCTTGTTTCACTGGAGGGGGGAGTCTGAATCCAAATCTTACATAATCAAATTTCTTATTTTTTGAGGAGGGGAATGTGCCTTCTAAACTTCCTTAGGTTTTTCCTATTGCTAACTTTTTCCATACAACTTCTCAAAATCCTCAATACATTTCTCAATCCTTAAAACTTCATTTTTATCTTCGTCATGAAAACTAGACATACCTTTCTTGAGCCTTTCTCCTTCAATTTTCAATAAAATTCCCCACTTTTTAACCTTTTTAAAAATGGATAGGATCTCATCACAATTCCTTATTACATCTTCATCAGTATTTAATTGGTGTCTAAATTTGGCAACCATGGATTGGATATGTCCTTCTGGGTCATAAAATCTGCCATTTTCACTATCCAACCTATAATTATTTTTAATATATTCTTACAATTCATTCAACATATTGGAACCAATAGTGAACCTAGAAAATTTTACAACATGATGCATATATGTTCCTTTCCTTCTTAGAGCCATAATCTCTCTTTTTAACCACAACATCTACCACATGAATTCTAAAAATCTTGTTCTTTCTGACACATGTGTAGGCAACTTGTGTGGCTGCTTCCTACATTCATAAACTCTAATCAATGTATATTTGGGTTTACAAATCCAATCCCCAAAGTTATGAGGATACTTCTTCTCAGGAAAATACTCCTTTGGCCTAAGCATAGCCTTGATCTTATGTGGAACTCTTTCCTTTTGATGTCCTAGGAACCTAAAAATCCATAACATAAATACCTCATGGAACTTACTGTAATCATAATCTCTACTATCTATGTCCCAAGTTTAGCACCATAGATGCACTGGCAACTTGTTACCTCTCCCATCATTTGTAGTTAATTTCAAATAATTTCTGAATTCTAAAATATTTTGGTACAAAATCATATGCAAAAACAGAGAGTAATTTTTGAATGGTTTGGTTGTTTTCCATCTTGTTAATTGTTGATGCAATAACCTCTTAATCTCAGTAGAAAAATCAAATTCCAAATAATAATTAGGGTTCTGAATTCTCATTGACATATACATAAAATCTAGAGGCATTCTTGACTTAGCCTCTTCTCCACACAATAGAGCCCATAAAAATTATGTGTTCTGAAAGAAACCCAAGAAATTGTTTGTCAAATGCAGGCCCTTATTATAAGATTTCCCTGAACCCTGCACTTTTAACCATTCTCTCATAATTAATAACAAATGAATCTCTGTCAATTTTAGTCAATGCATGTTTTCTCAAGTTAAAACAATCTTCTACATATTCCTTATATATAACTACCAAAGGCATCCCATCCATTTTTCTTATCATTCTTGTCTCTGGTTTATAGTGCTCAGTTAATACACTTATAAGCTCAACATCAATGCTTATATTTGGTACTATAACCTTTTCCAAATCCTATTTATAATGGTTTAATATAGGTTCCTTCTCATCTCTATTCTCATATAAAAACCAAAATAAAGACCTCCTAGTGATTGGGATTGTTGAGTCCCTACACTCCTTCCATTCATCTGAGAAAATATTCTTAGTGCCCATATCTGTTGACCTTGGTGATAGGATAAGTAATGTGTACTATGGGGGTTTCTCTTTGTGTGTTTTTTCTTTCTTAGAGACCTCTTTCTTAAAATTTCCTTCCTTATTCTTATAAATTTTTGAAATTCAATCATTTACGGGCTCAGAAGAGAGTTTTACTTACTGGTTTGAGGTGTGCAAGTATGTACCCTCTCAGCTAGCTCGGTTCACTCCATTTGCTTAGTTCAATCTCCAATGCATTCAAAAATTTGAGCTAGATCATTTCATTTCTTTATAACCAATTCAATTTAATGCTCATTTAATTCTAACACCACTTATGAGACATTTCAAATGTGCAAAAAACTTGTCAGTATAATTCAACTGTCAACTTGGCCACCTTTCTAATTAATGTTCACCTTTTTTTTCCATTTCCCTAGCCATTAATTTGTCCTCCGTGAAATAGAAAAAAATTGCTAACTCACTATCCTTTTTGATGTTTCCCATGAAATAGCGAAAAATCACTATCTCGGAGGCCCTTTATCTAGTACTCACGTATCAGCAAAATTTCATTGTTTGGCCAAATTCATTTTCTTCCTTTGCACAAACACAAAATTTCACCATTTTGCAACTACTAATTTCATGATCCATGAAATAGAAAAAATGATCCTTATCACTTCTTTTTAAGGAAATGTATTACTCTGACATCTTCAATATGTCCTTTCTCTTGATTTTTAGATAACCTATATGCCTTAGGATGCATAATTTCAATGTGACCCAACATATTGATTGATCCTAAGCCTTCCCAAATCTCAAGAAAAACCAAATGTAAATGGTGTTCTCATGACCATCACCATACACACTATGTTAGGGCTTGTAATTTTACTTCCAAAACCATTTTCTCCCATAAGAAAACTCATAGTGCTTTGATTCCTTTTACCAACTCATGCATAGCCCACACAAGGAAGTCAATCTTAAAAAAAATAGTCCAAACATAATGATTCTACTTTTTGTATTAAGGATCCAATTGTGATTAATTTAGATGGTGTAGAGGTTTTTTATGATGACAATGTTAATGATTCAAATGATCATGATCCTAATGATTCTAATGATATCTATGAATTTATTGAAATTAATCATGAATTATCTACAATATTTTCCAAAACATTATTCCTTGTTTCTTGTGACAAAGAAAGTGACTCATCATTAGCGAATGATCCATGTTTGGAATTTACAATAGCTTCATCTACTATGCTTGATGTTTCTCCTCTCGCATGTTATCCACCTTCTCTAAATAACATTCATTAAGAAGGGTTGGTATATTATATGCTTGAATAGATCTTATTCTACAGTGGATTCTTTTGTGTATTTTCTTGTACATAATGTGACTCTCCTGTTATGTGCTTCTTATTATATGTTATTGTTTAAATAACTTTAAGTGATCCTTTTTGCTTCATTGGAAAAAGATGATAAAGAGATAAAACCTATTGTGACATTATTCTATTTGTATCTCATTTTTTCTATATTTTATATTACACATGTGTTATTCTCGTAACTATGCCTTTGTGTTTTCTAATTAGAGATGATGCAAAGTGGTAACAACTATCTATCTTTTTGGTCTCCGCAATGTTGACCCATAGAGACTTTTATTTATTTCTCTTATGTGATCTTATTTCATTGTTCTTGTAGTTCTACAACCTTTGGAGGATGAGGTAAATTCATTTATGATATATATGAGTTATTTAATATGCATATTTACCCTTGAGTTAGTATATCCCTTCATGCTCTTTTGTCACGTGTTTTACTTCCCTTGATTTTTGATTGTCTAGGAGCATATCATAGTGAAAATGTGCTTGTCTTTTGAACTAATTTATGCTACCTTAAATACATTGCTCTCATTAAGGCATAAAAAATTTCTTTAACATGGGGGCATACACTTTTTTATTTGTTACACATTATGCACACACCACAAATAAAATTTTGCAGTCATTGTTTTCAGGTTACTTAGAAAACTCTCACTTTTAAATTATAATCTCCTTGTAGTGGATTTATTTGGACATAATGCTTTCCTTGGGGAAATCCTTTTTGCACTATTTTTTTTAGCTATATTTCCTTGCATACAATGCTTTACTTGTTTATCCTTTGGATTGGTTGACTAGCATAACACAACTTGCTAGAACATCAACTCCATATTTTGGCATCTCTATCTCTTTCTCTCTTCACATGACAGTAATTTTAACCTTACTAGTCTAGTGTGGTCATGTTTTGTCCTCTCTCTCTCTCTCTCTCTCTCTCTCTCTCTCTCTCTCTCTCTCTCTCTCCATGTGGATATTAATTTGTCTCAATTTTACATTGGTAAGGACCTAAGTTACTTGGGGGATTTGTGTTTCCTTATCTCTTTTACTTTGATAAAAGTTATTTCCTCTATTTTTATCTACTTTTTAATGCCCCATTTCTATCATAGGTTATATGAGTGTCAGTATCATATTTCTTCATGGTCCCATAGGCTAACCAGGAAATTAGAGGGACCTTGAGGCCATTTAGCCTAGGTAGTGTTAATTATAGGTCGATTTGACGGGTTTGGATGCATTTTTGGGCATACTTACTATTTATAGTCAGTCATTTTGGGCATGGTTGGGATCTTTAGTAATAGTTTCATGTCAATGCTAAATGATTAATATCGAAAAATGAGTTTAATGTCATTGATGTGATATATTTATGTATTAGTAAAGTTAGTTTATAAAGTTAAAAATAAATATTTAACTTTAATAATGTGGGACTATAGTTTAGTGGGAAATATTTAAAGGCTCTTTATTTAATAACACAATAGAGACAAAATGTAAACAAGAACTTAAGTTAAAGGGAAAGTTATTTTTAGTGACTTGGGGAAATATTAAAGGAAAAATATTCACAAAAATAGGGGGAAAAACAATCATGAGAAAACAAGAGAAAAAGGAAAAATCCCCCCCAAAAAAATAGGAAAAGGAAAAAGTGATGGGGGAGAAGTGATTTTTTTATCCCACATTGGTAAGAAGAGTGAAAGAGATCTTATGAGAGTATTTATAAAAGATTTCCAAGAGTTCACTTTCAGGCATGCTGCATGAAATAGGAAATCTATGAAATATTGGGGAGCTCTTCTTCAAGGGTTTGTGAAGACAAAATCCCTCATGAATTATAATCTCTTTGATGTTGAAATACATATTCAATTATATGACAAAGAAATTGGAAAGTTATTAAAAAACATGAAATAGTAAACCACAAAGCTATGAAATCATGTAAAATCTATTCCTAATCACACCAACAAGACCATCAAAATGAGTTGCATAAAATATAAAATAAGAAAACCATTCATTTGACAAAGCCTCGATGTTATTTCTTTCTTCTCTAATTTGATGTTACTAAATAGAATAAGGGAAAGAGTACTCAAAATGTGATTTGTCAAAAATTAGAAATGAGAGTCCAATTTATAGATTTTTGGAACTTGAATCGACAAATGAGATCAAAGCTCAATTGATACTCGGGATTAAATGAGAGGACCAGTTAAATGATGAAAAAATAGAAATTATATTTCCAAGTGCATGAGGAAATGACAAAAATAAAGAAAGAGTTAAGTGAAAATAAATATTGGAAATATATTTTCTCAACACAAAATGTCATTTGCAAGTGAAGGAAAAATAGAAATAAGATAGAGTTAAGTAAAAATAAATATTAGAAATTTTTATTTTCAACACAAAATGTCATTTGCAAGTGGAGAAAAGGAGTGATGAACAAGTTAAGTGGAGGAGAAAATGGAAGGAGGAAAGAGTTAAGTGGAAAATGAAATTAGTAAGTGGGAGTGGGAAGTGGAGAGGAAAGTGGAAGGTGTAGGAGTTAAAAGTGGAGACAAATCAGCATGAAAAAGAGACAAGTGGAGTTACAAATTGGAGTGGAATTTAATAATTAAGAATTATTAATTCCCTCATAATTGGAAAAGTAGACAATTAAAAATATTAATTAATTTAATTTTGAGAAAAGGGGAAGGAGGTAAATAAATAATATATTTATTTACCAAAAGAATGAAACCATAGGACAATGGGATGAATTAATGGTTATTCACCCCTAAATGATTAATTAATTGACATGATCATTTAATCAGAGAGGACATGATGCAAATTAAAGGATGGACATGTTGATGACAATTATTCAATTGTGTATTGTCATTAATGTATACACAAATATAGTGATGTTACACAAATGTCTATACCTAAACTGAGCACACTTAGTGTATGCCATGTTCTCTTGGGCGTTGAAGAAGACCAAAGTTATTTTTAGTTCTAACCAAGTTCACTCAGGAAATACAGTAATAGTCAGGCATTGAAGGATTACATTGTTAATCGAGTTATGTATTTAGTGTCAACCGACTAACAGCAGCTTACACTTTGTGTTTACTTGGTTATATGAAATCAATGGAATTAAGTTTTATAATTTATTTGGAAGGTTATTCAAGTAGACTTGACAAGGCTTATCATATATATACAAGGTCAAGTTTGGATTGAATGTGTGGAAGTAAGAAGTAATAAGCATAAATATGGTAGAATTTTGAAATGAAGAGTGAAGGCAAAATCAGATGGGATTCATATTAAGGATGGAACACCCAGACAGAGCTTCAATATAATATTTGATCAGTGAGGATCTAGTTTAAAGCCAGAGAAAAGAACTGAATCAGCAAAGGTAGTTTCTTCGTCAAACATGTCAATACATTGTTACTCTCTAACAATTGTAGCAGTGATCAAAATCTCTTTACATAGTAGACTTAACAGTCTTTCATAAATCCTCTCACAAGGTGACATTTCTACTGTAACACCCTGCCAAGGAACCCAAGAGGATAGACCAACTAATCTCTAAAGATGTAGTCAATTTTTTTTTTTTACTATTACAACACACATTATCTAAAGAATAGATACACTTTTTCTCACAAAATAAGAATGCAACATGACTTAAGATTACTAATTCCTCATAGGTTACCTAACATTTCTACTCAAACAAACTTTGATTAATCTATTTACACTTATGAGCTTCATATAAATTTACAAGTCTAACATACTTATAGGGTTTCAAAATAAATGATTACTATCTCATGAACATGTTTCAATGACTAATCACCAAAACTAGATTTACCAACATGATTCATCCTACTAACTAACCAATGGAATTCATAACATCTATAAACTATCTTATAAATTTAGCTTCATATAGACATTAGGGTAAAGATTATCATTCATTATCGCATACCCTACCACCTCGATGTACATTATACTAGATATATTTTTAAGGCACCAACCAAAATGTTCCTAACTCATTCTTAACATTAATCATAAGCTAACAATATGTGAATAAATTTATTGCGTTACTATCATATGTTACACTGAACCAGAAATGTCTTTTACTTCTTTCCCATAAAATTCCCTTAATATTTAGTCATCTCATTTCTTAAATATATAGTTATTCAATAGTTACAACTCTATTATTATTCTATTAATTCCTATAGTTCCTCTTATAATAAGATCATTTTATCTAACAATAACATTTCACTTTATCGAAAGCATAACCACAAGTTCATTTATTAATTAAATATTTCATAATATTTCTTTTAGTCTACTATAAAAGAAAACTTTACTTATCACATCAATATAAACTAGGTTCTTATCCATACAACACAAGAGAACAATAAGAATGAGTTTTTCATGCAGAGATCACTTACTTTATAACAAGATATCATAAAAGGGAAACAATTGACAAAGTCCACCTCACTTTAATCCTTATAACATACACAAGTTGGAGCATAATGTTTCCCTTACATTCACCTAGAAATACCCATTCCTGTTACATTTCTCCTCTTTTCAACTACATTACATTATATTACAATGCCCATCAAGGGATTTCAATCCTCAAAATTACAATACATTGAAGTACATGATGCAGAAGTAGAATCCTTGATAGCTTTCAAGCATGAATCCAAGGGTAAAGAATTCTATGCAACCACGAACAGAACCTCAATAAGATTAACCACCCAACCACATGCAACCATGAAGTTCCACTCCCCCATGCTAGGAGATAGAACTAAGGTCCACACAAGCTCTAAGGGAATCTAAGGCCAAGAAGAAACTTTTCCCAAAAGAACCATCCAAAATAAATAATTTTAAAAAAAACAAGAAACACAAAATACAAACAAGTATCCAAAAATCACAAAATACGAGTGAGGACTCCAGATTACCAACTAGGTGAGTATCATCACACAAATTGTGTATTGGGATCCTCCCTAGAAACCATGTAGCACTGGTCCCCTCTCAAATTTTAAGGATCCACCCTAGTCATTACCCATGGTACCGGTACTCCAATAGGTCTATGTGGACTGTAATATCACTTATCTTTTATTATGTGTAAACCCCCAAAGCCCAAGTTCATTTTTTTTATAGTTATCACTTGATTAAGAACTCACCCATATGATCTCCTAGCAACCACTTTGGGTCCTAGCACCTATCGTGAGCCACCCACCTAGGGTACCTTTTTTCCCTACTCAAACATGTCATCAAAAGGGGACTTGCCATCACTACAAAACATCCAATCCCTAGGTTCAGGAAACTCTCATATGTTATTAAACCCTCAAGATGAGTCCAAACCCTAAAAATATGTAGAATACAAATAATAACAAAGGAAGGTCTTCACAAGACACCTTGACATTTATTTGAGACTTTCTCATACACAAAATCAGAGATAGAACAAAGACAAAAATATTACCAAATGAAATAAACTATCAAAAGCAAGGGTGATAAAATGACATCTTAAACCTTCCAAAACTCAATAACAACTAGATAGGAATGAAACAACCATCCAAACATAGAGATCATATAGGATTAAAACCACACGTGAAAACATAAACAATCTCAATGATAGATAGTGACAAAATTCATCAATCCTACACATTAGATACCGATACTTATTTCCAAATTCTATTATGAACATTTTTAGATTACTTATCTATAGGTATAATCAATAATAAAATAGTCACAATAACAAACACATTGCTCCAATAATAACATAGAGATGGGAATTATTTCTAGTTTTAGACTCTACCTGGAGTCCTCCAGAGAATTCCCTTGGTGATTAAGCAATTCCATAAATCTCTAGGCTTTCCAACTTGCTTCTTACTATCTTCCTAGATAGACCCACGTACAAAGATATATAACTTTTGACCCACAACTTATTTTTTTGATCTCTCTAGTGAGAATTGATGCAATCTGGTTGTTACCAACATATCCAAAAATTAGCACGATCCAATGGTTGGTTAGTGAGATATGGCCTCCGCATCAAGATTGTATTTTTTTTGCAGCAATTATTTCTCCATTTTCTCATAATAAAATAAACTATTGTCTTCCTTCACCCTTGATGAAATCACCTCATCTTTAAATTCTAAAATCTATTCTCAGAATCTCCCCAAGTTATGCTCCAACTTATGTATGTTATAAGGATTAAAGTGAGGTGGACTTTTTCAATTATTTCCCTCTTATGATATCTTGTTATAAAGTAAGTGATATCTGCATGAAAAATTCACTTATTGTTCTCTTGTGTTGTATGGATAAGGACCTAGTTTATATTGATGTGATAAGTAAACTTTTCTTTTATAACAAACTAAAAGAAATATTATGAAATATTTAATTAATAAATGAACTTGTGGTTATGCTTTCGATAAAGTGAAATGTTATTGTTAGATAAAATGATCTTATTATAAGAGGAACTATAGGAAATAATAGAATAATAATAGAGTTGTAACTATTGAATAACTATATATTTAAGAAATGAGATGACTAAATATTAAGGGAATTTTAAGGGAAAGAAGTAAAAGACATTTCTGGTTTAGTGTAACTTATGATAGGAACTTAATAAATTGATTCACATATTGTTAACTTATGATTAATGTTAAGAATGAGTTAGGAACATTTTGGTTGGTGCCTTAAAACATATCTATTATAATGTACATCGAGGTGGTAGGGTATGCGCTAATGAATGATAATATTTACCCTAATGTCTATATTAAACTAAATTTATAAGATAGTTTATAGATGTTATAAATTCCATTGGTTAGCTAGTAGGATGAATCGTGTTGGAAAATCTAGTTTTGCTGATTAGTCATTGAAACATGTTCATGAGATATTAATCATTTATTTTGAAACCCTATAAGTATGTTAGACTTGTAAATTTATATGAAGCTCATAAGTGTAAATAGATTAATCAAATTTTGTTTGAGTAGCGACGTTAGGGAACCTGTGAGGACTTAGGAATCTTAAGTCATGTTGCATTCTTATTTTGTGAGAAAAAGTGTATCTATTCTTTAGATAATGTGCATTGTAATAGTAAAAAAAAAAATTGACTACATCTTTAGAGATTAGTTGGTCTATCCTCTGGGGTTCCCTGGTGGGGCATTACATCTATATTGAAGTGTTTGAAGACCTCTAACAAGGTCACTCCTTATAGGGTGATTAAATCCTCTAACAGGGTCATACCTAATAGTGTGTTTTGTAACCTTTGACAAGGTTGGCTCCTAACAGGGCTCACTTCAAAAGAGTGAAAACAATAACTAGTTGCAATTGGTGGTTTTTCCCAAATTGGGTTTCCACGTTAAATCTTGGTGTCATTTGTGTACATTTTATTTTATTTATGCTTTATGTTTCTAAACTTAATCACCAAAGGATAAATTTTAAGATTTCTTTGTTAACCGAGTAACAGAAGAATATCTTCATTAACTGAGTAATAGTGTTAAGTTTGATTAAGACATCTAAGGGACTTGGATTTTCTTTTGTGGTAACTTATTCAACCCTCCTCGATTACTCAACCCATTTCCAACAATTGGTATCAGAGCATTTGGTGCTTTCAGGGAAGGCTTCAAGACCTAAGCTAAAGATCAGAGATGTCTTAGAGAAGGGAGATCCCCAAGCTTAACAAAGACAACTTTGCTGCATGGAAAGATTTGATGAGGCTACATCTATCTACTATTGGAGATACTTGTTTACAATTCTTGGATCACAAGTAAGTGGAACCACCAAGACCTATGTCTATGGATTAGATGGTGGACATGAAGAATCATAACATAATGATGATTGATATAGCTTCTTCACTCAGCTATTCTAAATTTGATGAAGTCAAGGACTGCCCTATTACCTATAATATGTGGAAGAAAATACATGATATACATGGAGGAGATGACAATGTAAAGAGAGCCAAAGAAGAAAGTCTCAGAGGTCATTTTGATCATATTAAAGTGAAAGAAGGAGAAGACATTACAAAATACAGTGTAAGAATCAAGAAAAGTGTAAGTGCCATCAGATTTGTCAGTGGAACAATTGAAGACAAAACAGTGGTTAGTAAGGTATTGAGAAATTTACTTCCTATCTATGCAATTAGAGTTTCAATTATTCAAGAGATGAGGTGTAGTAATGATATAACTCTAGATGCATTGGTTGGAAGGCTTACAACAATTGAGTTGGACAATTTTGACAATTATTCTCCTAATCCTAGTAATTTTGAGTCTACATTCAAAGATAAATTAAACCTTGGTAAGATGGATAGAAACTCAAAGGGAAAACAAATTGACAGTGATAGTGATGATGATTCTGATGATGAAGATTTAGAAATAATTGAAACACTACTTGCAAAGAGAGATGCCAAAGGAAAAGGATAGTACAAAGGAAGAATATCATTGATTTTCTTTTCATGTGATAAGGTTGGTCACATTGCTGCTAAGTGTCCAAACAAAGAAGAAAAAGGTGAGAGAAAGTTCTACAAGTACAAAGGAAAGAAATATTTCAAAAGCTATAAAATATACAAGGACAAAGGTAAGAAATCATGCTATATTGCAAAAGATTCTGATAGTGATGAAGATGAAGATGAAATGGTTTACATTGCTATTAAGGATGAGTCAGACAATGAAGATAATGAAAAGACTGTACTTTACTCTCATATTAACAAAAATGACACCTAGATAATTGATAGTGGTTATTCTCACCACATGACTGGTGATAAAACTAAATTTGAACATCTTGAATACTATGATGGTGGGAGTGTCATTTTTGGGAATTATGAACCTTGCTATGTGAAAGGTAAAGGTTGCATTGCTCTAACTAAAGGAATCAAATGTGATAATGTTTATTGGGTTGAAGGACTAAGATGTAATCCACTAAGTGTGGCATAGCTAAATAACATTGGTTTCAAGGTAGAATTAATGAATGGTAAGGCCAAGCTCCTAGATGGTAAGGGAGGCCTAGTTGGAACTGGCAGGCAAACAAAAGGTAATCTATTCTATCTTGATCTCACTAAAAGTTCATGTTTTATTTCACAAGTAGAAGAAAGTTAGTTATGGCATAAAAGGTTGTGTCATGTGAATTTTGATAACCTGGTCAACATAAGAAAGAACAAAAGAGTGAGAGGTATTCCTATTTTGAAGAAACTTGAATTGGCAATATGCAAACAATGTCAAATTGGGAAGATGGGAAAAACTAGTTTCAAGAGAAAGAATTACAATACACAAGAAGTCTTGGATTTGGTGCATACTGATCTATGTGGACCAATTGGAACAAAAAGTTACACTGGAGAGAATTATTTCATTCTATTTTTTGATGACCATTCCAGAATGATGAATGTTATGTTTCTCAAAGAAAAATCATAAGCTTTTCAAAAGTTTAAGTGGTACCTTGCCAGAGTTGAGAAGGAAACAAGAAAGAAACTTAACTGCTTAAGATCTAATAGAGGAGGTGAATTCATTTCTAATGAGTTCAATGAATTCTGCAATGAATGAGGAATCAAGAGACAAGTATCTGCCCCAGGTACACCACAAAAAATGGGATAGCAGAAAGAAGAAATAGATCCATTAAGGATTGTGCAAGAACCTTGATGATTGAAAAGAATGTTGCAACCAAATACTGGAAGGAAGCTATCAGCACTGTAATTCACACCTTGAATAGTTTTCAAATGAAGAAAGGTACTGATAAGACACCTTTTGAGTTATGGTATGGCTATAAACCCAATGTTCATTATTTAAAAGTATTTGGAAGTAAATGTTACATCTTGAAAGAAGCAAGAAATGGAAAATTTGATGTGAAAGGTGATGAAGGTATATTCCTAGGCTAATCCTGTGAAATCAAAGCATATAAATATTTGAATCTTTCTACTCATAAAGTCATAGAAAGTGTACATGCAAAGATATATGAGTTTGTATAGAGAAGTGAAGAACAGAGTGGTAAAGAGTCTGAAGACTATAGAAACTTTGTGTATTATGAACCTGATACTATACCTAAGACAGAGGAAATGGTGATTGGAAAGCAACCATGTCAAAAACTGAATTCATCAATAAAAACCTTGTTGTAACATGTGCAACCTGAGTTGCTAACTGAAGAAACTAAGTCTTGGACTAAAGAAACTGAATCATATACATAGGGAACCAAATCGCAAATAGAGGGACCCAAGTCATAGACAGAGGCACCTGAGTCTCGGATAGTGGAACCTAGGTATTAGTTGGAAGAAAAGAATAGAATGTTTGAGCATGGTGAACCAAGTGGAGCAATCTTAGAATCAAAGAGCAAGGAACCTATACTTTCCAAATATGTCAGAAGGCATCATGCACCTGAGAAAATAATTGGAGATCGGACAGAAGGTATAATGACAAGGAACAAACTTAAAGGTACATGCTTGCTTATAGAAATTGAAGCTAGGTCCATTAAAGATGCATTGAATGATGAAAGTTGGATAGAATCCATGAATGAAGAGATTGAGCAGATAGAAAAGAAAAAAACCTGGACTCCTGTACCTAGACCAAAAGAAAAGAATGTGATTGGTACTAAGTGGGTTTTCAGAAACAAGATGAATGAAAAAGGTGAAGTTTATAGAAACAAAGCAAGATTAGTGTGTAAAGGATATTCTCAAGAAGATGGTATTGATTATGGAGAAATTTTTTCTCTTGTTGTAAGACTTGAAGGATTCAGAACTCTTCTGTCATATGCAGCACATAAAGGATTCAAGGTATACCAAATGGATGTAAAATCTGCATTCTTGAATGGAATTCTGGAAGAGAAAATCTATATTGAGCAACCTGAAGGTTTTGTTGGTCCTAACAAAAGGAATATGGTTTCAAATTTCACAAAGCCTTGTATGGACTGAAGAAAGCTCCTAGAGCCTAGTATGAAAGATCACATGGTTACCTAGTAAGTATTGGATTTAGAGAACTAATGACAATAGTAGCTTGTACATCAAAGAAGGATCTCAGAACAAGATACTATTAACAGATATATTTGTTGATTATATACTATTTACTGGACATGATTATTTATGCAAAGCATTTTTTGAAGCTATGTGTAAGGAATTTGAGATGTCTATGTTTGGAGAAATCAAATTCTTTGTTGGTTTACAAGTTCATCAGATGAAGGATGGTATCTACATTACTCATTCTGAATGCATCGAAGAGATACTGAAGAAATTTGGAATGGAAGATTCCAGACTAGTTGGGACACCTATGTCTACTGGACATAAGTTGTCTAAGGAAGATGACTCAGGAGGTAAATCAGACTATTTACAGATCCATGATTGGTAAACTTTAATATTTTATTCACACTAGACCTGATGTTGCATTAGAAGTTGGTATTATTGCAAGGTTTTCAGCTAATCCTAGAGAGAATCATTTGATGGCTATCAAAAGGATTCAGAGATATCTTAAACGTACTAAAGATTATGGATTATGGTATAAGAAAGGAGGAAACTTTGACTTCAAGACTTTACTGATGTTGATTGGGTAGGAAGTGTTGATGACAAAAAGAGCACCAGTGGTGGAGCGTTATTCCTTAGAAAGAGGTTAGTCTCTTGGACCATCAAGAAATAGAATTACATCTCTCAGTCTACAGTAGAGGTGGAGTATGTTGCTGCAGTAGTAAATTGTTCAAAAATCATATGGTTCAAACAGTTGTTGTCAGGTATGGAGGAAATCAAAGAACCATTTATTATCTACTGTGACAACACTACTGCTATTAACATTTCAAAGAACCTTGTGATGCATACTAAGACTAAGCATATTGTAATAAAGTATCATTTCTTGAGGGAATTGATTCAGGACAAGGAATTAAGGTTGGAATATGTGAATACTAAAGAACAAATTGTAGACATATTCAAAAATCCTTTAGCTAAGGATGCATTCTTATATATTAGAGGAAAGCTAGGGGTGATTCCCCTAACTGGGGCTCACTAATGGATAGATTAGTGATGCATCAACTGAGCTACAAAAAAAATTTATCATGTTGATGTAGATTGTCAGAGCTCATTGCATATGAATTAGTACATCAGGTACACTACAATTTCATTGGATAAAGTCTTTGGCATTGGTTGTCAAAGAGGGATATATTATTGATGTTATGCCAAAGAAATTATTAAGGGAAAGATTATTGATGAAAGAGGGAGAATTTTATCAGAAATAGAGATTGATGTAAGAGGGAGAAATCTGTATTTAAGTGATTGTGAAGAAAGAGGGAGTTTTCTGGATGAGAATCAGAATGAAGCTAAGGACATTAATAAATTTTTATCATGTTTATGTTTCTCTAAAATTCTTTGTATTATGACTTGTTGTGTTTCCATCAATGCCAAAGAGGGAGATTGTTGATGACAATTATTCAATTGTGTATTGGCATTTATGTATACACAAATATAGTGATGTTATACAAAATTCTATACCTAAACTAAGCACATTCAGTGTATGCCATGTTCTCTTGGGCATTAAAGAAGACCAAATTAATTTTTAGTTCTAACCGAGTTCACTTAGGAAATATAGTAACGGTCAGGCATTGAAGGATTACAGTGTTAACCGAGTTATGCATTTAGTGTCAGCCGAATAACAGCAATTTACACTTTGTGTTTAATTGGTTATATGCAGCCGACAGGCTTAAGTTTTATTATTTATTTGGAAGTTTATTCAAGCCAACTTGACAAGGTTTATCATATATATACAAGGTCAAGTTTGGATTGAATGTGTGGAAGTAAGAAATAATAAGAAGAAATATATGGAAGAGTTTCGATATGAAGAGTGAAGGAAAAATTAGATGGGATTATGACTAAGGACATAACATCCAGACAGAGCTGCAATAGAATATTTGATAAGTGAGAATCAAGTTTAAATCTAGAGCAGAGATCTAAATCAGCAAAGACAGTTGCTTCATCAAATAGGTCAATCCATTGTTACTCTCTAACAATTGTAGCAGTGATCAAAATCTCTTTACAGAGTAGACTTAACAGTCTTTCATAAATCCTCTCACAAGGTGATATTTCTAAATTGATGTGTTTGAAGACATCTAACAAGGCCACTCCTTACAGGGTGATTAAATCCTCTAGTAGGTTCACACCTAACAGTGTATTTTTTAACCTTTAACAAGGTTGGCTCCTAACAGGGCTCACTTTAGAAGAGTGAAAAACAGCAACTAGTTGCAATTGGTAGTTTTTCCCAAATTGGGTTTCCATGTTAAATCTTGGTGTCATCTATGTACATGTTATTTTATTTATGCTTTATGTTTCTACACTTAATCACTAAAGGATAATCACAATAAATATCTTAAGATTTCTTTGTTAACCGAGTGACAGCAGAATATCTTCATTAACTGAGTAACAGTGATAAGTTTGATTAAGACATCTAAGGGACTTGGATTTTTTTTATGGTAACTGATTCAACCCTCCCCTCTTAGTTACTCAACCCATTTAAAATAGGACATTAGTAATTAATTAAATATTTTTTCATTATTTAATTAATAGAAGAATGAAATAATGTCGATGAATAATAAAAATCAATGTGTGACAGAGGACATTTAAAAAGGGGGGAGCATAGGCATTGGAAATTTTTAGCATCTACATGAGGAGGATCATTTAGTAATTATTTCAAGGTAAATCATGTTGCTTAAGATATATATTTCTTCTATATTATAGTTATCACAAAGGGTTTCATTTGAAAGTGGAGTGCCAAGGGTTAAGTATGATATGTTGTCAAAGATTGAGTATTTCCATTGGTTTTATTACAACCCAAGGCTATCATGTATGTTCAGGAATCCTTAAAACAATGTTGTACTATTTGGGAAATACAACTAGGGTGTAATACTTGTCCATTACTATCATTCATTTTAAAGCCATAGATATATCATTGGAAACCTTTCTTGTTGTTATCGCATGGAGTTATTGTTTTTAGTAGAAAGTACTGAGCTATCTTGGTGATTTAGTGATTATTTATGTATTAATAAGATTTGATGCATATTTGAATTTATATCTAAAATTTCCCCTCTTGGAGGAAGTGCCCAAAATTTCCCTAGCACATGGAGCTGATTGTGGGAATTTTTGTGCATTATGGTCTGCATATTATTCTTAAAGTTTGATGTTGCAAACTCTTTGAGAATTGTTACTGATTATTTTGAGCCTCAGTTCTTGTACTTATGACTAGTGATATGGGAAAAATTTAGTGCAGACCAGTAGCTATTTGGATGAGAAATTTATAGATGATTTTTTTAATGCCCTGCTAAGGAACCCTTGGAACATAGGGTTAAATATGCACTTATTATTATTATTTTTTGAACATATAAAATTCAACATGTACAATGTGGATCATATAAAAGTAACATAATAAATAAAATAATGTAAAGGATAACATAACGAACATACACATGTTCACATACACATGAAAGACTTAACAACTCTTCCAAAGATTCCTAAACAACCTAACATACACTCAAAACATAGGACACACATTCCTGAGTTTCCCTACGAGGATCTGGACAATGTCCATAGAGTAGAAGAGGCTAAACCTGCAAGAAATCACAACTTATCAAGGGGCAGAAAACTAACTATATCAATTCCAAGAAAAGATGTTATTTTTAAGGCCAAATAGAAGTTCATGTGGTGATCAACCATATGAGTAAATTTCCTTTCTAAACATTATTATAAGAAATAATTAAAAAAAAATCTACCAATATCCATAAACAAGGCTCGGAAGGCATCCAAGGACCCTTGAGAATCCAACTTGGAAGCATATATCCAACACCTAGTTCTCAAAACTACTTACAAATCCAAACTGGGCACAAATGTTGGAGGCAATCAGAGACACTGATCTAGGCATCATAGACACAGTGCAGACGTTGATCTACAACTAGTAATTGAATGGTAGCTAACTGAGACAAAAAGTCTTAGTCTAGAGGTGAAGATTTTAGTTTCTAGGCGAATATGTTGATTTGCACAGGTGTCGATCTACTAAATTGGTGAGAATTTTAAGATAAAATGTCTCAAACTAATGAATGAGAGACACTGATGGACAGTCAGAGATGTTGATTCCCAAGTCTAGGCTGACAATGCAAGAACAACAAGACAAATCCTAAGAGGACTCTAATGTATGGCTTTATATACAACTAAATCCACATCGGGGAGTTCTAGATAGAATATATGGAGGACAATTCACTCAATTACATCAATAAACTCAAAGATAAGAATCATAAGGAAATTGTGCTAAAAATAGAGCATAAAAACATGAACATAAGCATAAATCACTGATATAAGGATGAAGAATGGACACTGGGCACCAAATTCCCCAAGTCACTATAGTTAGAGGAAGCCTGTCACTTGTACACCAGTCCCAAGTAATGGTATGGTAATGCAACACCACCCTACCACGTGGAACCCTCGGGACCACCTCATTGTGCTCAAGGAGATAGTAACTTGGCCTCAACCACAATGCACCATACACACCAAATAAGGCTACACACATAAGGTAGAATGCATGACTCATAGACGGGACCATAGTTCACATGTAAATACAATGCACGATCACAGGGTCACTACTCATAGCTCTAAAGGCTAACATGCAGGGACTCTAGTGGAGTGTCATTAATTGGCTCATAGTAACCCAAGTAGCATTGAGTCTTTGATCAACATCCTTAGACAACCAAGTTTGGTATGTATCTTCGATCAACACCCTCATATGGCCAGATATTGTATCTTTAATAAACGCCCTCAGGTAGCCAGACATTGACTTACCTTCAATCAACACTCTCGGGTGGTGACGTAGTCCACCACTCTTATTACTAAGTTTTAATCACATTAATTTTTTTATGTTATCATTTATTAATCACTTATCCATGTTACTAGATCATGCCACTTATGGGTCAGGGTACACATAAGAAGCCACTCCACAATCTACCCAAGCATTCAAGCCCTCTCATTATACGAGGCAACAAGGTAAAATGAAACAAAGAAAAAATAATAAATACCCCATAAATGTATAAAGGGAATCAATTGGCCTCAAGCCAAGAGTGTGGGTCTATCAAGATCCCAATATGGCACACTAAATGTGCTTATAATGTGGTCTTAAACACCTACGTCGCATACTTAAGATGCAATTTCAAATTGAGCATCAAGTCAAATACACACAAGGAAGAAAATGTAATACAAATGCACATAAAAAATTCAACTAGGCACTTTGTTGATAGTACAAGTCCATCTACAAATCCAAAATTCAAAAAGGTAAATCTATAAAGTGATTGTAAACATGGAGGATAATACACCCCATTGATTGGATTATGTCAAACAATCAAAACGATAAATCTGGGTGGCACACAAAATATTGTAAACACAAAATGCCTAAAAATAAACTTCTCAAAAATCAATCAAATTAAAACCCATTTCCTATTTTGTTCCCAAACTTCTAAAAATCCAATAAAATCCAAAATTCGGGCACGTATGCAAAATTTGGCAGAATAACAAGGTGAAAAGTTCAAAACCCAAGCATGGAAATAAAAAATGCACATACTCATCCAAGTGGGTGATCAAAAAAAATGAAACCATGGGGGAATGTTAATCCTCAACCCAAGAATCTATTGTGATTAATTTTAAGCTAAAACATAGAGTAAATTTAAAACGGTAGAAAGCTCTACCTCACTCCAAGCGGTAGAAACCCAAGAAATGGAGAAAATAATGGAAGCTCCACAAAAACATAAATGGCTCCACTAGAAGTTGGATATTTGTGACATGAATCCAACAAGTCATTCCTCATGAAGATCTGACACCCAAATATCACGTAATGAGTAAAAGACATTTTTTCCTCCAAGAAGGTTTGGGGTAAAAATCCCAATTTTCAAAAGCACAAGAGAGAAGTGAGTGTAAAACTCACTATTTGACATTATAAGCACTTCTCCAAAAGTGACTTATAAAATGGATTATTTAAATAATTAAATAATAAAAATTAACTTCCCCCAAATAAGCTAAATCGATCCCAAACATTTGGAATTGAACTGCAAAGAATTAGTCGACAAATATAATTAAATATTAAAAACCCCAAAGCCAAAAATCAAATTTAAAAATTAAAAACTTTTGCGACATTTGCAGAGCTCTAAATGTAGAGACACACTCACGGGTCTAACACAATATGCATCCTAAAGTCTGGATTTAACAACATGAACCAGAGGGAATAATAATATATTACGAGTACATCATCCATACAAGGATGACATTGGCTCAGTATGCTTGAGGCCAAAGATACTATCACCTGGTGCCACTGTTAGGGACATAGGAACACACTCAAATCCTATAGCTCAAGATGAATGTATATGGTACCTGTTCACTAAAATACACAAATATCAATTGTAGCTTCTCATAATATATAAATATCTGAATCACATGTAATATCAATAAAAATGCCTAAATTAACAACAATGAAGGAGAGTGGGACATTATGTAGATCTCACGAATGAGTTACTACGACTCCATCTCACTTCGTATCTACACAAAGGGAAAAATGCATAGTAGTTGTATGGTAAATTAGTTCACATCATATCATCACATTACTATTGCATTTAAATTAAAAGTATTTAAATAAATTATTTTATAAATTTTCTGACCATAAATCACTATAAGTAAGTGACTGGTATATCCACAATATAAATGCACAATAATCAAGGAGTCCAATAACATAATCCTAATAACACAAATCAATAATCTTGAATACAAAATAAACTAGATATCATCATAAGGCATCATGTCCAATCACTAGCATCATCATGCAGATATGATCAAACTGAAACAAAAACATAATCTATCCATATACTATAGCGAAGATACTAGAAACCAAAATAATGAACAATAATCAATGCATCTCTTCATGTAGATAATCAACTATAATCAACAAAGTATATCTCAGATCAAAAAAACCATGGAATGGAATGGAAACACGAGAGGCACTACAATTTGAGGTGTATCAGACCTAAGACAATGAGTAGAGTTACCTTTTTGGAGGTATTTTATGTTTAGGTTTTCCTGTCAAATGTTTACTTGTTGTAATACAAAGTTGACAAACATGCAATATCTAATTTTATGAACAACAGTACCCGTAGCTTTATATTTTAGTATTGATGGAGTTTAAACTGCTTTCCATATATGCATGTTTTCTTTGAATGTTTACAAAGAAATCAAATCATATTATTACTTGTGATTCATTTGTGTTAGTAAACCATCATATGTTAACTTTACATCAGAAAAGACAAAAAATTAGGGGTGGTTCCTACAACATGTTGTAAAATAAGAAAAGGGAATGTGGAGATTAATCTTATTTTGTATCATACATTAGGAAGGAGAGATAACCCAACAGGTTTAGAAGGATTCAAATGTTGAATAAGTATCAATATTCCTTCACTAATGTGGATAATTGATAGGAAGATATGAGAACTAAGATCAAATTGAAATATAAGTGTGAGGATAAAGCTAAGAAGCATTCATCTAATCTCAAGCATCCAAGAATTCAAGCACCTTCACGCATTCAATTCATCAAGAAGATCCATTGGTAGCCATCGAAGGATTCAAGCTCTATGAAGCCCTCTTGTTGAAGATTTCTCCATCCACATTCCTCCAAGCCTCTTCCTATTCAAAGTTCCATTCAAGATTGGTGTTTAATATCTAAAAGAAATTGATTTGAGACATCCTACATCTGAAATTCTACATTCTACATCCATTTTCTGCATACATACTTGTGGATCCATAGATTCGAATCTGCCACAAAGGTTTATATACAAGCAAGGTGAATTTTTTCATTTACTTTTTTTATCTATGCAATTTCAATTCAATTATAAGGTTAATTCCAAAACTGGGGTTTGACCAAGGCAAACCCCTCCCCCCCAAAAAACAAACCATTTTTCTTGTAGGGACAGGTTGGCAATAGTGAATTGGAGTGCAGATCTCGATACCCTTTTCGGCAAACTGTCAGGATCCAGAATCATATTTTCTGTTAGACTGTGCAGGTCAGAATCATAAACTATGGGTCATAATCAGAACTTTTGGGTCAAAAGAGACATTCATTTCTAGGTTAGAATAGACATTCTATTCTGGGTTAGAATCATAAATTTTGGGTCAAAGGTGACATTCATTTTTGGGTCAAAATTAGACCTGAGAGTATTCAGAAAAGATTTCTAGGTTTTCTTCGTCTCTATGTTTCTATTCCAGATCTAGTTGTAGAATTCTCAAAAACTCATTGCAGACACTCAAAAATAGCATTCTTCATATCTGTTACATTTTGAGGTTAGTACATATCTTCAATTCATTTCAATTAAATTTTTAATCTTCCTAAATATATTACACACTCTCTTCTATAAAATAGAATTTAGGGTTTTTCTCTTTATCCATATCCTTAATATGTTGATTCATTTATGCATTGACCCTTTCTTTGGGGTTAATCAATCTAGATCTTCCCTTTATAAAGTTTGAGGTTAAGAGGACAATCTTACCTTCTCCACATCATTATTTAATCTTACATTCTAATAAACAATCCATTTTTATCCTTTACATCCCTTTTTCATATATTATAGCATGATAATGTAATGTAAAAGAGATGGATCCAAGGAAAGCATTGTCTCCTAGGTCATCAGAGTGATGAATTGAGTTGTTGTGTATGTATGTGTAAAATCTAAAACAAGGAGTGGAGTGCATGCCACCATATTAAAGTGGTAGAAAATGCCTATACAAGAGAAATATCTTTAATAGAGCATAAATGCACCCAGAAGATGTTTCCACTATGAGATACCCCAAAGAAAGGAAAAACCAAGGGAAATTTAATACATGACAAAGAGAGAGAAATATGGATCTACTAACTCTAGTTTCAGTATGATCATATGATAACTTATGTATATCAAAAATTATAGCAAATGAATTGACATCATCCCCCAAAGGTAGTAGAACTATGAGAACAATAGAAGATCACATAATAGATACGAAGAAGAGTATTCTTGGGCCAACATTGTAGAGACCAAAAAGAATGGTTTATACCACTTTGCATCACCCCAATTAGACAATACAAAGGCACATTTATGAACAATAGAACATGTATGGCATAATAGGTATACAAAATATATAAGAAATGAGATAAAAATAGAGGAATGTCACAACAAGTCGATTCCTTTATCACCTTGAACCAACAAAGAAACAAGGGTTGTCTAAATAAATCTAAACAAAACATATAGAAATTAGCACATCATGATGGAAGCACAACATGACATAAAAATACACAAAAGAATCCATCATACAAGAGGAGTTAGTCAAGGATATTATATGTCCTGTCATCTCAATTTTTAGTATTTAGGGAAGGTGGGAAATATGCAAGAGGCGTAACATCAATCATTATATATGGAGACATCACAAGTTCCAAACAAGGACCATGCTCCAATGATGGGTCACTTTTTTTGTCACTAGGAGAAAGATTAATTGTTTTGCAAATCTAGCAGGTAAGTCATGATTAAAATCAATGATCTCATACATATCATTAGAATTAACATAATTTGCATTACAATCATTATAATCATCATTAAGAGTATCTTCTTCATCTGAATTAATCACAATATAATCTCTTATATGAATAGAATCATCATGTTTATTTAATTTCATTTTTTAGTTTGACTTCCTTGGGTTATGCCTAGGTTGGTCAAAGGGAATCAAAGTATTAGAAGGTGTCTTATGGGGGAAATTTTTTAGAAGAAATCTCATGACCCCTAGCACAATGTCTAGTGCAATGATCACACACACATCTATTATGTTTGGTTTTGTTTGAAATTTGGGTTGGTTTAGGATAAATCAACATTGAGTCATTTACTTCTTTTGGGATAAGAATAGAAGGAACGCCACTAGGTTGAGAAATAGAAGTTGCAGGTCATATGTAGGATATAGAAGGTGGTGCTGAAGCATAAATAGGAGGTATGGAAGGTGTAGAAAGAAGTCCAAGTCCAGGGCAAGGAGATGGGATTGCCTTAGGAATTAAGTTCAAAAATATTTTAGGATTTGAAATTTTTATAAGATAATAAGAAATGATCATGGAAAGGTTGAATTAGTTGAGGAAAGATATGCCAAAAGAAGTCAAGGTAAAAATTTTCTCAAATGGATAAAGGTTGATAGAGACTATGGTTAATTGTGATGATTTATCCATTATGAGTAAATTTCAAATACTTATGGATAGGAGAGACAATATTTTTCATGGAAGTGAGCCAAGGAAGGCCAAGTCTAACTTAAAATTGACTAGAATTTGGGATGACAACAAGGTGATATCTAAGGATTTATTACCAACTTCAATGGGAAAGGTAATGAAACCATGGGTGGGACAAATGAAACTATTGAAAGTCTTAATCATCACATTGTATTTGTAATACAATAATTACTGGAGGTGTCTTGTGAAAATATGTTGTTCAGTTATAACATTCACCATGCAAGTAGGATCTATAAGGACTCCATGAGAGGGAAGATCATTAATCTTCACAGCAATGTAAAGAGGACCATCAAGTTCCATAATAGACTCTTCAGGATCAAATGTAATGTAAAGCTTAGGTGTTGGTTTATGTTTGGGTTGATCCATAAGGTTGACAACATTAATGGCCATGGTAAACTTATCATCATATTTCATAATAGTAGGAGAGTCAACAACAATGGTGGAAGAAGATGGTGAGGAATGGGAAAACTCGATTGTATTGATAGAATAGGAAGGTAAGGGATTGGTATAAATTTGCAAATTTTTGTTAGAAGGGACAAAAAAATTGTTTCATTAATCATTAACACCCTCAACGGATATATAATTACAATTAATAAGGTATTGGGCAATAGTGTTCAAATGGAAACATTTCTCAATATCATGACCATGTTGACGATGGTATTGACCAAAATATTTGGGATCAAAGGATTTAGATGTTTGTTTGCATGGATCAATTGGTTTAATAGGAGGAAGTATTAAAACATTAGTATTAATCAACTTCAACATTGAATTATGAAAAGAATTAGAAAGATGTATAAAATTATGAGATTGTTTAAAAATAGATGACAAAGGAGCCACACCTTTGGATGTTGTTTCCACTTACGCATCGATGTTTTTTTATGAACTTTTGATCTTGATGAAGCCTTATTTTTTTGAAACTTTTGGAATGGTTGGGATGTGACATCACTCTAATAGAAATGATCCATTAGAGTGGTTCTCTCAAGTTGACTCGCTTGAAATTGATAATTATGAAGCACTGCCCATAATTGAGTAAAGGAAATAAAATTATAAAGTAGAATCTTATCTCTAATGTCTTTCTATAAATTAGCAATGAAAATGTATTTCATGTAAATATCAAGCATAGGATAAGAAATCTGAGTATGCAAATATTTAAATTTACCAATAAAAGTAGATACTTTTTCCTTAACACCTTATTTACAATGTGTTAAATCAGTTAAAGAAATATTATTGCAAGGCCTTATCTCTAAATGTTCTAGTAATAAATTTATCCATGAGCTAAAAAATGTTTGAAATGTCTTCACATGAGTCAAGGGATCACCTTTTCCATTATAAGTCTCCAAATGAGGTATTTCCATGTATTAAGGGATAATGACACGAATGATATCTAAGGAAAAAGAAATAGAAATGTCACAAGTGAGAATATTGAATTTGGATTGAGTCATGGAGGTAATCTTTTATTGCAAGGATGATGCAATTTTAGAAAGACTATTGATAGTGGATTTACTGAAAAGCTTGGGATTGGACATGTTTGAAAGGGTTGGAATGTCATGGGAAATGAAGGAGAATTGGAATATGAAAATGATACATTTTTGTAGGTATGCATGGATAATGGTTGGGAAATATAAGGAAGACTTGTAGGAGGAGGAATGATAGGATTATGAATACTTCTAAGACTAACATGTGTAATATTAATGTGTTAAGAGGATGTAGTCACAAGAGGTAGAGTATATGTAGGTGTACCATATTAAAAATTAAGCACCCTTATTAGGTGCTCATTTTTAGCCCCATTTTAGTATGTATAGGTTCCAACATTAATTTCACATCCTTCTAGCACTTTTTCATCCTTTAAATCAACATTATTTGTTCAAAACTCAAGGTTGGCTCCAACCTCTATGCACGATTTCCAATTTTTCATCCAATCACATAATTCACTTTCCCCCTAGGACCTATGCATTCATTTTTGGATTTTGGATTTGCCCTGATCTACTGGTAGGCTGTGATTTTAACCACCATTTCTTAGCACACTCTCTGAGATCTTGAGATATTTTGAGGCATTTTTACCTAGACTGGGTCAGCCAGGTCAACCTTGTCCAAAACTAGGTCAACTAATTTAACCTTGTCCTAGTTTTTTGTGCTCAAAATTGGCCCAGAGCCCAATGACAAGATTCTCTTCTAGGATTTGAGATTATAGTTGGCCTAGATGAAATTTAAGCCTCTAAATGTGTATAAAAGGATACATCTTCGTCTCATTTTCACATCTATATCTATATCTACATCTACATCATCCATTATTGTGCAAGATACATATACATTTACAAGAAATTTATTGTACATTTAAGAGTTCCAAGTGCAAGAAAGCATCCATTATCATCCATCATCAAGCATTCAAGCCAATCAAGTATTCAAGAACAAAGAAGCTATCAAGATCCATCAATAATTTCAAATATTCATTCCATCATGCATTCAATGCATTTCCTTCCATAGATCTAGCTTATTTTCCCCATCAGAGGTCAAGTAAAGGAGTTTCAATCAAGGGAGGAGATCTGCATTCATATGTCAAGTATCTTTCTTCCTCAATCCAATATTATGGAAAAACAACATTTATCATTCAAGGGTTTGGTTTCATTATTTCCTATTGGGTTTTTATGGAGTCCAGGTTATTGCATCAACACTTCTGATCACCGCCAAAGAGGAATTGAATTCTTGATGTGTAAGGTGATTTATGCTTCAGACCTAGATTCCATTTCCTTATGTAATTTCATTAACATTTCAAGTTTGATTCCTATATGGAGGTTTGACAAAGGAAAACCCCTTTCCACAATAGTTTCCCCTTCTCTTTTATGTGTAGGTGTAGTTTCTAGAGTTTCGGATCTAGATTCAAGAGTCTCAGAACCTGTTGTAGACCTTGTTGGATTACCTATGGAAATATAAGTAATAAGAGGGGAGGGGTGAATCAGTACACTTAAAGCTTTTGAACATACAAACTGATCATTTACCGAACTGAATATATTGCAAGTAAACATTGTAAACCATAAAAATTAAAACATGAAAACACATCTCATAACACCATGATTTTTGGTCACACTGAAATCCTTTATAGAGGAAAAAACTATGGTGGGGATGACACCCACAATCCTTCACTACTATATCAAAAAGGTTTCTCAGTTAGAGCTACAATGTTAGATATTTATGATAGCTTACCATGTTAGGAGTATAATAAGACTTATTCATTCTACCTTATGAAAGGATTTTACACTAGAACATTTGAGACCTCTTTTTGATGGCTATGCATTGCAATTACAACACTACTTAGTCAGGAAGGTGAAACATAAGGGTGTTGCAATTTTGGTGTCAGAATCACCGACGGTAGCTATGCCCATCATTATTGTGACGGGCATGACCGTTGCAATATGCACCGGCTATGAGGGTTAGTATGTCGTCATTACACATTATGAGTTTCACCATTATAATGAGTATGTGATAGACATGTTTTACATGCGACGTCTAGTTGTTAGACTATTCTGACATCTGGATGTCACGTGTAGTTTTTTTGGCATCGATCATCCATTGAATACTGTCACAATTGCGACAATATGCTATGTTTAAAAAAAAAAAATTGTCATGTGCATGGAGTGAGCCCTTAAAATATTGAGCTTCTCTTTGTTTCAAGGATAGTTTAACATTCTCTACTTAACAGGTCCAACCATGTGAAGGTGGAAGCTCATCTGGCCCCTCCTAGGAGCCTCTTATGACTCTTTATGACACTTTAAGGTCTCTAAAATGTGAATCTTAGGGATCGTAAAGGGTCATAAAGGGTCATAAGGGATCCTAGGACACAATAGCTGAGAAACATAAATATAGGCATCATGGTCACAATTATTTGGAGACATAACATAATTGAGTGGTATACCCATACGATGCAATGCAATCACTACTCCAAATCTAAGTTGGCACTACAGGATCCAAAAACCATAGATAAGGAATAAATTTAGAGAGCGGAGGAGGAGGGTCATAATGACCAAAATAATATAGGGATCTTGTATTATTTTGGTAATTGCGGCCCTCCTCTTCTCTCTAAATTTATTCCTTATCTATGGTTTTTGGATCCTGCAGTGCCAACTTAGAACTAGAGGACTAGTGGTTGTGTTGCATCATCTGGGTATACCACTCAATTATGTTGTGTCTTCAAACAATTGTGACCTTGATATCTACATTTATATTTCTCAACTGTTGTGATATCTACATTTATGTTTCCCAACTATATTCATGTTTATGTGCATGTTATTTATGGTTTGGCTTCTCTCCCTTGCATCCAAAATAAGATTTTCCCACTCTGAATTGAGAATACATGTGCAACTGCGTAGAATATATAGTGTTAGAAGGCCCCAGATGGGCATAAATTCAATGTAAAATTATGGTCTTGAATAGGTAAAGTGGAACTAGAATTTCAACAAGGCTGGGAAAATTTTGTGCATAATTATGAACTGAAGATGGCGAATTTTCTAGTGGTAAAATATGTTTCAAAAAAAAAAATTTAAGTGAAGATATTTGATACAACATCTTGTGAGAAAAATCAAATAGAAAGGAAATTGTCCTTTCTTGGTAAGAGATAGTTTTGTCGAAGAAAGGATGATTTCCTTTCTATTTGATTTTTCTCACAAGCTATTGTATCGAATATCTTCACTTTAAAAAAAGATTTTGAAACATATTTGAACACTAGAAAATTCCCCATCTTCAGTTCATAATTATGCACAAACTTTTTCCGAAATTCCAGTTTCAATTTATCTTTACAAGACCATAATTGTACCATTGAATTTCTGCCCATCTAGGCCTTCTAACACCATATGTTCTCCTGGTTTTTTATGTTGTGTCTTCAAAGAGTTGTGTCTTCAAAGAATTGTGACTACATTTATGTTTCTCAGTTGTTGTGAGATTAAAATTCTTCTAAGGAACATTTCGTGTCTATGTGGAACTGCATAGGATCATCACCAAAGGGGTTTCTAGATCAGAGAACTCCCTTTCACTTAATAATTATGAATCCATCAATGGTATACTAATTTTTTAGGATTGTAAGTTTCCATTGATGGCTTCAAATTACCAAGCAAAAGTTGCACAAAAGACTTAGCAGCCTCCAGAGCCTTTTACTTGAATGCATTATACCCCTGGCATACTTCATGGAAACATGTTGCATCAGGATTACAGGGAAATGTAAACCAAGATTCATATAGAGAAAGGTGTTGCTCTTATAAAATGGTTGATGGTGATTGATGAAGAAGATTTGAAAATGATGATTGATCCAATTCAGATTGGTGCAACATTTCCAAATCTTTTACTAACTCATTACTGTCAAATAGTTTGTAGATAGTAATAAACAGTGCTCAGAATAGACGATATATTTATATATCACATGCTGAAGATCATAACATATGAGAAAACAAACAAATTTTTTGTACTCACAATTGTAACAAATTCATCTTCTCGCTGAAGAGTTCAACTGGAATTTTTCTTAAAAGTTTGTTTAGGTTGAAGTAAAAAGGGCAAAAAGTATTTCTATAATTTGGATAGCAAGGATCACCCAACTTTATAAAACAAGAATAGAAACAACGTAACTTAAAAGTAGAAGACATACAGACCTCTCTATTGATCATATTGTGCTAAAGGTGGCACTTGATGCTATTGCAACGACTAGAGATAGTAAATTTTGCATCACTGTCTGATGTCATTGAAGTGTTGACTCAGGGTTGAATCCAGTATGCTCATGTATAATCTAGAACCTATAAGGAAGGAAAATATGGGGTTAGATCCAAAGGATCTAAGCATTGCATGGCACCCTATTACTAATCCTCATATATAATTATGCATGTGCATATTCAATCCATACACTTCTAAAAGGAACAAGGATAAAATTTACAAAAACCCATCCAAGAGTTAGACATCATAAATCATAAATAAGGTTAAATTTTTTAAAATTTTATACCTTTTTTCAATTTTTTTTTAATAAGGTTAATTTTTTGTTTTGTTTAATTTTATATAGAAAATCATAATGAAGTCATAAACAACAAAAAGTTTATGAGTTTATCAAAATGTCCAATGTATCTACATGAAATTCTTAAAAAGTTTTAGTATCTACAATAGCCCTCTGTTAATCACATTTATGCATATGGTACCAACAAAGTAGTGCACAAACTACACAAAGAAGGCATCGCAGAAACATGATTGTTGCTTTCACAATTGAAGGAATCTCAGTGGCACTAGCTTCCTCTCAAGCCTTGCAAAAGTTGCACTCATTTTCTACATCAGATATAGACGTAGATGGGGTAGATGTAAATGTGGTTTCATTGACCCATTGAAAGTATTGACATCCACTATTTCCCTGCAATACCAAATCTACATCAGTTCTTCCTAAAATGATTATAACTTGTCACATTACTTTTAAACATTAAAATATAATTCCATATCCAGACCTTTTTCCTATTTGGGCAACCCCAAATTTGACACCCAGTATTACTTGTTGTGTGTGGTGTCTTCAACACACAAGGGCCAACACCACATTGACACATAGGCACATTGATCGAAGCAATTAATGCTATATCGATAAATATTGTATTGTCATTCCAACATATCATTTTGTTTAGTTGATTATTTTGTTCATTCATACTAATTATAATTGCAATAAAAAGAAATATATTAATCATGTAGACAACATCTCAAATCAAATTGAAAAATGACTATTGTCAATCATAGTACAAAATGATAATGCTTTGTATTTGATGATATAATGAATCTGAACAATATGTAAATGCAACGTCCTAACTGCACTTGGTGGAAACCATATGCATAGTTGTGATTGGGACTTTTAGTCCTTACCACACATTGAAATGCATGTAAAGGCATCTACAGTTTGGGGCATGTCAAATTTTGATATTGCTATCAAGATTCAAGTGTATAGTTTGACATTCACAAATTGCCTTGTGTCAGTTGCAGTTAACAAACTAATCTCACAAAAATTGTTGATGTTTCAACAATTCCTCTCATTACTTCTTCTCCGCTTGAAACAATTGGGACTACCCAGGAAAGACAAGTAGGCTATATTATACCCATTTCCATGTCCACTACATGCATGGCTAATGTCTTCTTTGATATCTCGATTCCTCATCATGCTTCGTCCTTGTTATATTCATGGTCAAAATATTGATATTTAGAGTCTACTCACTTTCTCGGGTACTCCCAATTGTATGAACTAGAGTTGAACCATGTGTCACCTGCACTCTTGCAATTCATTGTCAACACATCAATGATTTTCATGACACGATAGGAAATTTTTGCATGTCAAATTCATGGATGAAACATGGGTCAATGAGTTTTACTCAAAAAACTATACACTTGAATCCAGATAGCAATATCACAAGATAATGAAAAGTTTTGATGAAATTTTAATGGGAGATGTAGTCAGGTATAAAAAATAATGGTCCATGAAGAACAAAAGAACAAAAGAATGGCATTAAGCATTCCAAATGCAAAGATGTAAACAATGCCAGTATTAAAAAGTGATCTCATAAACAATGTATGATGCCCTAGCTTGCAGCCCGCGGACCATTAGGATATTTCCTCATGAAATTATCATAAACAGGGAGTACCACATAGTACCATACCAACGGGGAGTACCACATAGTACCATATACATATATACATACATATATATACATATACATATATACATATACATATACATATACATATATACATATATATATACATACATATGTATATACATATATACATACATATGTATATACATACATATATACATATACATATACATATACATACATATATATGTATGATGTTATTGTTGTCATTGCATGCTTGCTGTTGTTGTGCACCATATATTATTTTATACATGATAAGCAATTTGTGCATGTAAAATTCATGGATGAAACATGAGTCAATGAGTTTGACTCAAAAAACTATACACTTGAATCCAGATAGCAATATCACAAGATAATGAAAAGTTTTGATAATCAGATTTACA
>MU223105.1:918399-928723 GCA_018584345.1 Thuja plicata
TATTAACATGTCTAAGAACCCTGTAATGCATGCAAAGACAAAACACATAGAGATCAAGTATCACTTTCTGAGAGAAAAATTTGTAGACAAGGAAGTGACATTGGATTATGTAAACACAAAAGATCAGTTAGCAAAAATTTTCATGAAGCCTTTAGCAAAGGATACTTTTGAGTATCTAAGGGAGAAGTTGGGAGTCATTCCCTCTCTTAAGTATGATTAGAAAAAGTAGCAAGCACATCAGTCCTGTGTAACTGATGAATGGTTGACTACTCTACTTCTGGATTAGTACCTATGCAGAATGGTTTATGGCACCCTTTTCCATTGATGTCAATGGGGGAGTATGTACTAAAAACAAAGAGCAAAAACAAGGAACACATACAAGGAGCTTATACTATGGGGGAGTATACACAGTCTATGTAACTACAGCAGTGTAGATGAATCTTTGATGAGGATATTGAGAAGATTGTAAAATAAAGAAGACACCATGAACAGAAGTTGTTTTTATCATATGTTTCCATCAATGCCAAAGGGGGAGATTGTTGGAGATTTGATTCTGAATAGTTGATTGATTGTATGTTTGTCATTGATGACAACATATAATACACCGTAGTAATTTTGTATGTACTTATCAATATGATTACATGAAGACCAGTGTAGATAGATACATGTTTTTGACATGTTTACTATGCTATGTTCATACACGCAGACTCAGATATGAAGTTTCAGTAAAGATATGTAATTCTATTATTGACGGTTATAGTTCTGGAAGAATAACGGTTTAAGGCCGACATATGTAATGTGTTGATCGAGTTGCACCTATCTTCAGGATATGTGTGTGTATATTCATGATAATTTATGAGTTTTTGATATTAATCTAAATGTGCCAAACATATTTCAATAAGATTGAAAAGTTATGATTAATTTGGTGAAGCTGACTTAGTGAAGCGACGCGTCTGTTCAGCATTGACTTGCGCGGTTGTTATTGTGCTTGTGCACTTAGTAGAGCCAAAAAGGATGTTAAGAAGAGTTATCCTATAGGTCCAATGATCTCATACTTGGTGTATGTACTTATAGAAGGTCATTTGTAATGAGAAGAGTTGCAAAAGCCAGAGATTAGAAAAGCAGAGTAGAGTGTTAAAGCAGCAGAGCTATATTTATCATATGTTGATAATATAGATATTGAAGTTGAAGCTTTCAAAATATAGATAAGATTTTTATAGTGCTTTACAAGAGGCTAAAGCATCGGCACATAAAAGGAACTGATTAGACAAGCAGTGTCACAAATAGTAGTTCATCCTGTTGATACAGTGTGTATCAAATAACCAGAAGGTTGTAGCCTTCACCACTTGGATAGTGATTCCTTGGATAGCGAGTCCTCCACCCCTAATATGGTTATTGTAAAAGACTCCTAACAGGGTCTGACCCTTAACCAGGTCACTATACTACTGCATTGTAATGTACAACTCCTAACAGGGTTGGAAGATCTTTTTACAGGGATCACTATAAACAGTATAGTTCTTTGTGGGTACTAATTCCCACCAGGGTTTTTACCATTTGGTTTCCCCATAACCAAATTGATGTGTTGTGTAAAGTGTTATTTGTATGTGCATTTACTTTGTATCAATCTGGATTAATAAGTATAAGATAAAGATTTAAAGTTGCAGATAACTGATTCACCCCCCCCCTTCTCAGTTATCTCTGAAGTATTCTAACACTTTGATCTTCTTTGACAATCTCATTGGTTTTATCATCCTTTCCCTACTCTTCTTGTGACTTGGTTACATTCTTGATGTCAAAAATTTCCCTCCATTTGTCATTTGTTTCTTTCTGTATTAACTCCAAGTCTCCTATCATAATTCTTAAATATATTTTTTCTACAAGGAATCATTTGGAATATTTCTTCAATGTTTCATCAATTTTAGTCATAGATAGCTCAGGTACGGTGAGTACCAGAGATCTCTCTCTCATTTTATTTTCAAAATTCAACGCATATTTCCATCTTGCATCAATCTTTTTATATAACTCAATTGGTAACTTATTGACAACTTCTAGGGGTGTGTATCTAATTTTTTGTAAAGCAAAAAAAAATTGCATCTTCAATTTTTACCTTGTTCTCTTCACTCTGTGTATTGTATTTTGCATACTTCATCCCTCCAATTGTTCCATACTTCTTCAATTTATATAGCATTTCACCTAGACTCCTTGGTGCTTGAGGTTTGTTTTCCAAAACTTTTAATTTACTGAGATCCTCAGACTTAGTCTCACTTTCTACTGTCAATATTAATTTTTTTCTTGGTTACCTAACTGTCTTCTTCCTTCTAACATAGGTTCTGGTTCTTGGTTTCTCTACCTCAAGTTTCTTTTGTTCTGTCAGTGTAACAAAAGATCTTGTAGTTTGTTTTTTTTACCTCTGAGGCTTGGTGATGCCTTCATCACTTGTGGTTTCTTATCTTTTCATCAAACTGTTCCTCAACATCTTCTTTATCATCAACTCCAAGATTCTTTGACAAATTGGTAATAATTTTAACTGATTTCTTAAGAACTTTAGGCTTCAAATACCTTGTTTGATTTTCTCTTTTACCTCTTCATAGGTTCCATAACGCTTTTCTCTTTTGACAACAAGTTCAGCTAATAGAGCTTCAATTTTCTGTGAAATAATATCAATATCTATTTCATTTCCCATTTTTTGTAGCCTTGTAGGCCTAGGCTCAACTTCCTTAATGATTCAAGTGTCGGTATCAACTTCAAAACATATAATGTCTTCATATTTTTCCACTAACTGAGGTGGAATTTTATATCTCTTATGCATTATAGTCAAAACTTAGAAAAGTACTCATTCATCACCATGTCTAGATTATCTCCTAAGCTCATAATGTATTCATTTATCTAATATATGATTGGCTTTTCTACACTCCATATTACATTATCAACAGATGGAAAGAATTTATGGAAATAAAAGAATATGCATATCAGTAATGATCCAAAATTCAGTGTGTTAGTCTTTTCTTTTCTACTAGTGTTCATGTTATGACCTAGCTTCTTCAACAAAATTTCACATACATCAATCTATATACCTTTCTTCACAATCATATATGCCATATCTACTACTACACATGGTACACTATCAACTCAGTATAATTCAAAGAATCACTAATATATAACATTACTTGCAAACCTCAATTCTAGATCTTCCACAATAGATATCTTTAGACCTTTTCCATCCCATTGTGATTTGGTTAGTTCACTCAATTTATTCTTATCAATCTTCTTGATAGCCTTTTCTCTATCACCGATTGGGTATCCAGTCACAATGTATAGCACATCCTTTGTAATCTTGACTACTTGATCAAGCCACATAAATTGATCATGAACTTGGCTAAGTACCATCCTGATCCACTCAATTTTTTAATACTCTCAGTAGACATAGGGGATGAGTTAAACCCTTGGTCTCTAGATGAATGTGATCATCCTTCAAATTCCCATTCGTGCACAATTTTAAAATGATGTGTCAATATCTACTATGCATATCTCCTCAATTTTACAAATGGATGAAAGAATGCATATCTTCTATCAAGATAACCCTTTCCGGTATGGATGAGAGAGATCCCATCATGTCTGGTTCTGTGGCCTTCACAGGATGTAGCTTATACTTAAGGTTGAATAGATCAACCTTCTCAAAAATAATTGGGTTTTGTGCTTTAGGAGCCATTACTTTCATATTTAACAATTCTTGAATGAACTAGGGTTTCATCCTTTACAACTCAATCTAGCTAACACAACTAGGTCAATAATAGAAAACACTCAAATAGACTTGAATGCTTGAAGTTTTGTTCAAGATTATCTCTTTAATTGTTAAGATGGTCATGGATGCTTCATCTCTATAATTCTCTCAAGTTCTCTTCAAAAAAATTAGGTAAAAAAATGATAGACAGAACAATCTATATATCTTTTTCTTCATTTAGGGTTTCCAACGACTATAAAAGTAACATTTAATGCAATGTTGACTTACTTTAAACTGATTACAACTTTACTTCCTTTTATTGAAATAAAATAACATTTCCTTCACCGATTAAATATGAACCATCAACTTCACAAAATATATCCAAATGCATCTTAGCATGCTTATATGGATCTCTACACACATACTAGGAATAAATTTTATATTTAAATTTTAAATTTGCAGTTCCTATACATACCTTTCATTGATTAGGTGGAGTGAGGTGCACCTGACCCAGAGGCTTTGGTGTCATTAATTGTTCCAAAAGATGTTTCTTCATCTTGTGATTTCCTTCTCCATGTTTTGTTCATTTTATTTCTTACTTCAACATTTACTTATGCTTTTCCAGATGTCTCTTCCTCAATTAGAGATTTACCTTGGTACCTACAATCTTTGGCTAGGTGTCCTACCTTGTGACACTAAAAGAATGCCATGCCATGGTTTTTCCATGCTCATTGGTTGTTCCTTCTATGCAACAACATACTGTTTTTTGCAATATGTCCATATCTCCCACATGCTTCATGTGAGATTCTTGTATTGTAGTCCCGTGGTATTAATGTGCCTTGTCAGTTGCTTGGTGAAATCTATCAGTTAGGGACCCATTTTTCATTTCTTCTTTGTGATTTGGAGTCTTCAAACTTATGACCATATTTATTATAGTTATTGTAGTAGTCATCAAAATTAGGTTTCCTTGTGTTGTTAACAATCTGTGATCTGCACTCAAATGCTTGATCTCCATTTTTTTGTATTTAAAATAGTATCCATCAAACATAGGTGTGTTCGGTGACTTACCTCTTTTTCTTCTGCACACATTGGTTGTATGTCTAGGTTTCCCACAGTAGTAGAAATTTGTCTTAGTATTCTTTGGTGGGGTAGTGGTATCTTGATTTTTAGGTTGGATGGAGGATTCTCCTTTCTCAGTAGTGCAATCTTCAGTAAATCCAAGTCCAATTTTGTCTTTTGGTTGCTTCTAACTTCTAATCTATTTGTCCAATGTCCTTAATGCTTCTTCACTTTTCTTTATTACTTCATTAGCTTCTTTTTTTTCTTTCAATTCATTGCTATATCTTTAAATCTCATACTTCATATACTGATTCTCAAATTCTCTACTAGTTATCTCTGTATTTACATTTACTAACTGATTATTCAAAGCATAGTGAGTTTGGGTCATTCTCATGACCTTATTGTCTTTTTCAGTAATTCTTATCTCAAATTTTCTTATTCTTCTGTCATCCTCTTTATATCTTCATATTTTCCTTTAGATTCAAGTATTTCTATCAACCTTATGCTTTGAGCTTCTTGATCTTTCTTCATTAAGTCCAACTTCTCAGTAAGTGTATTGTTCTTTTCCATTAGGTCTATAATGGTTGTCTCAAATTCATCATTCAGACTCCCTTCATATGTTTTTTCAATTACATCAACATTCTCTTGTGTAGACTTTAGTTCATTAAATAAGTGCCTCCTTAACTTCAATGATTTTTCCAATTTCCTCCTTAGTTCATTAATCACCTCTTGTGCATTCTCCAATTCAAAATCAAGACTTTCAATCCTTTTAGCTTTCTTATAGCTTCCATGGTTATGATCTTTACTCTCAGGTGTCTAAACCTTTATCTCAAGAGTCCAAGCTCTGATACCAATTATTGGATTAACTATGGAAAGATAAGTACTGAGAGGGGAGGGGTGAATTAATACACTTAAAACTTTTAAACATACAAACTGATCATTTACCAAACTGAATATATTGCAAGTAAACATTGTAAACCATATAAACTAAAACATGAAAACACATCTCATAACACCATGATTTTTGGTCACATAGAAATCCTTTGTTAGAGGAAAAAATCATGGTAGGGATGACACCCACAATCTTTCACTACTGTAGCAAAAAGGCTCCTCGGTTAGAGCTGCAATGATAGTTATTTCCGATAGCTTACCCTTCTAGGAGTACAATAAGACTTATTTAGTCTACCTTGTGAAAGGATTTTACAATCTCTAATCTAAGAGATATACCCTGTTAAAGGATTTAAAAAATTAGACCTGTTAGGGTCAACCCAATAATGGGATTTTCACTCCTCTTAATACTATAAAACTTAATGCAAAAATGTCTGTGAAAATGCATCAACATGTGCTTAGTCAGACTCTATATGCTCAATTTTTACTTTACCTTTCAACTGCTCTACTCTGATGTAACATATCTATACTTGTTACTACTTTGCACTTCAACTTTGTCTTCAAATTCAACTTATCTTGTCTCTCTCTCTCTTTTCATTCAAAACATCCTTTATATCCTCAATGATTTGCCTCTTAATCTTATTGATTAGGCTTTCTTTCTTTTATTCTCAACCGTCAAATCATCTTCATGAATAGATTCAATGTACTAGTTACTCAGTGAACCATGTAATTGTTTCCTCGGGACTTGCACTATTCTTGGAAATAAAACTATTACTTTTGCTGCTTGATCTTCACCATAGATTTTTACCCTGAATTTTCTAAGTCATAGATCTTGTAACTAACTTCTTCTTAGGCTTTAGAATCTTCTAGATTTTTGTAGTATTTCAATTAATATTGATCTGACTCATGTTTACCAAAACCACTTCTACTTTCCTTAATAGGTAACATACTTCACTAGCTTGGTGGCTCGGTAACTATTATGTGATGCTCAGTGCTTGGCTTTCTTGGTGTATTACCGACTGAATCTGTATGACTCTATCTGCTTTATCGACTACTCATTTACTTCCCTTTCCTTTCACCAATTGACTTACTTAGTCAAGATGACTTTGAAAAAACTAATTGACAACAAAATAAATCTATAGGAGTATCATACCTAGTGAAATTTTCATCAAATTTGGACCTGAAAGGACTAGGTCAACATTCATGACCTAATCCTAGACTAGGTCAACTTGGACGACCTAGTCCCCCACTTTCTGGCTGAAATTTACATAGTAGGTAGTTACAGATATCAGATGCCTAGATCTGGAATTACACCTAAATCTGAATTCCAGTCAAATAACCAGTCTTTCCTCTTTATAGAAACATATGTTGACATTAGTGACAAAACATGAATATCAACAGTATGAATAGTATTCAAATCTGATATCATCCAACACATATTAGTAAAAATGTTACATGTTCCTCACAAGTAATAGCATTTTTTCTAGAAACCTTATTCAATTTGTCTCCTATCTCATTTGAAACAGGGTTAGGATGACCATCAATACCAATAAAGGATAATTCTATGTACCTTTCAATGTTCATTTGGCTCCTTTGGAAATGGCAAGTAGAAGCTTGGCCATGACTACTAGCTCCCATATTTTGGCTAGTAACAGGAATATGTAAAATAGAAAGTGTTGGTACATTAGCTCCTTGAGAAATAGAAGTCACAGGTGCAATAGAAGTACCAGCAGAACTAGGTGTAACAGATTGTTTCAAGAGCATAATCTTCCTTTTCATTTCTAATGCAGTTGCTTCCATCTCTTCCTTCTACAATTGTTTTGCAAGAATGACATTCTCTTTTATCCCTCTTTCCAACTTAATGTCCAACTAAGACATACTTCCACCCCCATGACCCCTATTAATAGGCTCAATTATGATTATACCAACAACTTTCTACTTTCCTTTATCCATATCACCCTCGTTATTTTGAGGTATTGGTTTATTTTGAGGAACAAAATTGTTCTTAGGATTTCTCGTATTGTGAATCTAGGAAACAATTGGACCCTCAATATCTTTCTTAGGTTCTTCATAATTTATGGCTTTGAGGTCATCCAATTGTTTTTAAATTCTATTTTTTTTAATCAAGGCATGTTTTAGATTCCTTTTCTCATTCTCTATTCTTCCTATCTCTTAAGGAAATCTACTAATGAATTTTCCTTTTCAAGGAATCAAGATACTTAACAAATTCATCTAAATCAGGAAAAGTACTTTTAGATTCTAAGGAGGTGGTTGGGTTCATGTTTTTTCTTCATTTTAAGCTAATAGGTTCCTAAAAGGATAAAATCTACAGATATGAGATGGATCATCATATCTTCTATTTAAGACATCTCTATTTTTGCTTCTTGATATTCTATTGTTACTATTATAATTAGTATGAGTTACTCCCTTTGTATATTTTGTCTCTTCATCCTGATCAACATGAGATGAAAATAAGCTCTCATACACTCCAAGCTCTACAAGCTCAGATTCCTTAGGGAAAGTTTCACTATTCTCAGGAATAGTATTGAGAAATTTTTCTATACTTGCACTTCTACTTTTGGGGTTCCATGTTGGGGGAGCACTACTTGTTCCTTGATTTATCCATGGAAATCCACTCCTTGAAGTATTTGGAATCTCATCCTCTATTTCATCTTCAAGATTCTACTTCACCCAAGATCTTCTGACTTTCTTACTCATCTCATATTTTTGAAAATATAGAAAAAATTTACTCAGCATTGATGCAGAGATTTGAGTCGCCACCCAATATAAATTGGAAAATATTTATATAAAAAATTAAAAGAAACTCTTACAATATTACCTCCTACAAGACAAAACTAACTCCTAACAAGATATCAACCTTGGATGACAAATATTTATATCTCAGACACAAAACAATATCCTTCTACCCAAAACTATGAAAATTCAATATCAACTCTGTGCAATCTAATGGACAGACTAACTAGACTAAAATTAACAAGGCAAGGAGTAAGCTCAACTATCAACCTTATTAATTATGTTATTACTACACAACTCCCTAGCAGATTTAATGAACTATAAATTTTTATATGTTTGAATTCATTTGTTAATATTCAACCAAGTTCCAGAAGTGATGATAAACATTATTAGTTAATGTATTGTCATTGATGTCAACTTATTTGAATTTATTATGGTGGAAAAAATTTGTTATGTATTGAAGATCTAGAACAAATAATGTTTTTATGGCTGGTAATTGAAGATTTCTATATACACCGAGTGACAGAGAACACTGAGTAAAATCCAGTGTATACCAAGTGATAGTATTAACTGATCAAGGGTTTACCGACACAAATATTGATTAAAGAAATTTAATTATAACTGAGGGTGACTTAGACGATTAGTTGAAAATTGATAATTTCAAGGTAAATTATAAAGTTTGTTATTTTATCAAACGGTTATTAAAATTCAATCAAGATTGGATGACAGAGATTGAAACATGTTTTTGACACAACTGTCGAAGATGGATCAAGCGGGAAAATGAACAATGGAGATTAAGCGGAAATATTTGAAGGATGAAAATTAAATGATACATGATGTATATATAAGGGACAAGAGATTCATTTTTGAATTGTGAGGAAAGATGCTAAAGCATACATGCAAATTTATGCATGACTGATCAAACTGGTTAAAGACATAACCGAGTGTGTTTTTGCAGACATCACCGAGAAAATAGAGGACAGAGCATAACTGAGAAGAAAAAAGATGAAGATTGAGATAAACTGAAGTGAAAAAATTTGATCAGAGGTATTATGTACTTAGAATAGATCTGAATATCTACAAATCATATTTGTATTTGAATCAGATCATTACTATATCAGTTTAACCATTTTTATAGATAAATCTCTTAACCGAGTGGGACAGTGAGTCCTTATTATAACATTCAGAGAATGTTTATTTTTTTCTTATTGACCCCATAGTGAATGCATGGTCAAGTCTGTTGGTGCTAAAATTGATAGATTGGATTTCCTATGGACTTGCCAATCCAATGTTGGGAAACCTGAGTGATTTGGCCAACTAACAAGTCACAACCAAGGCAAGGTTGGAACTTCTGCAATTCTAGCTCTGCATAACCAAGGCTAGTAGGCCTATACCTTGACTTATCCTTCAAGTTACAAGGATTTTTATAGATGATAAGAAACCCTTCAACCTTCTCTCTCAAGTATGGTAAGGAACTTGAAATAAATCTAATAGAAAGCAATATATCGTGAACTATAAACTGAAATACTTTAAGTAATTGAAAGAATGTTTAGTAAATGTGTATGTAATTTGAAATGAATAGATAGATAAGATAGCACAAAACTAGAAACAATGAACTGAATAACTATAATCCAAATAATGATTAGACCATTGCCTTATTCTACCATGGGAAATAGAGTCAAGATCATTCCAATCTTATGTTCAACCTTAGAGACAGTTTTACAAGAAAACTTATCACTTCAAAGGTGTTATGGAATGTACATGCAACCTAAAACAAATTTAGAGATATTTCAAATGGGTAATACTTCTCAGATGACAGACCAATTGACTAAGGCCTCAATCAACAGAATTTAACCATGCAAAATGAGAAAACCAATTGAAAATATAGACTATGAATCAAAT
>MU223105.1:938196-963023 GCA_018584345.1 Thuja plicata
ATTCCCCCCCCCCCCCCCCCTCTCAGTTATTCTAACATTTGGTATCACAGCGTATAGTGCTTATTAGTGCAGGAGTGCTTATCAAACAGTTTTAAAGGACTTGAGCTAAAGATCACAAGATGTATAAGAGAGATGTACCTAAGATGAACAGGGAGAACTTCCCGACATGGATAAGAAAAATGAGATTATACCTATCTAGAATTGCAACCAACATTGAAGATTTTTTGGACAATGAATTCATCCTACATACTGGAGCTTTGACAGTAAATCAGTTGAAAGAAAAACATGAACATAACCTTATCATGGTGGAGATTTCTTCTTCACTTAAATATTTATAATTTGAAGACATCAAGTCATGTACAAGTGCCAAGAAGATGTGGGATTGACTTACAACATTTTATGGAGGAGATGTAAATGTACTTAGAGCTAAAGCTGAGAGCCTTCATGGAAAATTTGATGACATGAGAATGAAGGAGAAAACATCACACAATACAGTAACTAACTTAAATAATTTGTGGGAGCTATTCAAGAATCTGGTGGAACCATTGATGAAGACACAATTTTGAGTAAGATTCTTAGAACTCTATTGCCTATCTATTCACAATTCAGAAAAATGAGAGTTGCACCTGGAAACAACATTATTGTTGATAGTCTTGTTGGAAGATTTATTTATTTTGAGTTGAATAACTTTGAAAATGGTATTGTACCATTTACGGAGTCTGCATTTATGTCTTCTTTGAAAATTGGTAAATCTAGTAGCAAACACATAATAATAAATAACAGTGATAGTGATAGTGATGACAAGGAACTTGATGAACTTGAAGCTTTAATGGTTAGAAGATTGCACAAAGGTAAAGGAAGATATAAAGGTAAGCTACCTTTTATATGCTTTAACTATAAAGAGATTGGCCATCTTGCTGCAAGATGCCCTAACAGAAATGATAATGATAGAAATGATAGATCTAATGATAGAAAGGATGACCAAGATTTCATAAACAACCGACAGTATGACCGAAGAGACAACCGAGATTAAAAAGATAAAGGTAAGAAATCTTGTTACATTGTTGAAGATAAAGTTAATAACATTGGTACTGACAGCGATGAAGATATTGAGACAGTGTTTGTATCACTTAAAGATGATTCAGATGAAGATGAAAGGTATGTAGAGACAACACTTATCTCTAAAGTTAGTAAACATGATATTTGGGTTATTGATAGTGGTTGTACACATCATATGACTGGTGATAAAGGTAAATTTGAATTTCTTGAACATTATGATGGAGGATCAGTAAGAATGGGAAATGATACACCATGTCAATTAAAAGGAAAAGGTACTATTATACTGAAAAATCAAATCAAATGTGAAAATGCTAATTGGGTAAAAGAACTTAACTACAATCTGTTGAGTGTTTCATAGTTGAATAACATAGGTCATTGAGTCACATTTGAGAACAGAAAAGAAAGAATCTATGATGGAAAAGGAAAATTGATCGATACTGGTGAACAATCTAAAGGTAACCTATTTTATCTTGACACACCTGAAAGTACTTTTTTATTGGCAAAGAATGATGATATATGGCTATGGGATAAAATACTTTGTCATGTAAATTTTGACAACATGGTTAAGATTAGTAGAAAAAGAAAAGTTAAAGGCTTACCGAGCTTAACTAAACTAGACCATGTAATGTGCAAAATTTGTCAAATGGATAAGATGTCAAAATCTAGTTTCAAGAGCAAGAATTTCTCATCTAATAACATTTTAGAGTTAGTTCATATAGACTTATGTGGATCAATGAGAACACAAAGCTATTTTGGGGATAGATATTTTATTCTATTTTTTTATGACTAGTCTAAGATGATGACTGTTATGTTTCTAAAAGATAAATCAGAAGATTTTAAGATGTTTAAGTGGTATAAAGCAAAAGTGGAAAAAGAAATTGGTAAAGATCTGAAGTGTTTGAGATCTGACAGAGGCGGTGAATTTATTTATGATGAGATCATTAACTTTTGTAATGAGAATGGAATCAAAAGAAAATTTTATGCACTAAGGACACCACAGGAGAACAGTATTGTTGAAAGAAGGAATAGATCAATTTTTTATTGTGTAAGAACATTGATGATTGAAAAGCAAGTTGCACAAACATACTAGAGATAAGCAGTCAACACAGTAGTCTACACACTTAACCGAGTACAACTAAATAAAGATTCAAACAAAACACCTTATGAGCTATGGTATGGTAATACTCCCAATGTGAGCTATTTTAAAATTTTTGGAAGCCATTTTTTATATTCTCAAAGATGATCAAAATGGAAAATTTGATTTAAAAAGTGATGAAGGAATATTTCTTGGATATTCTACTAACAGTAAAGCTTACAAATGTTTGAACAAGTCAACTAACAAAATCATTGAGAGTGAAAATGTGAAAGTTGATGAATTTGTTGAGTTAAATGATGAAGATAGAATGAAAGAACTAGAGGACTATAGTAGATTTGTTTATTGGGAAGATCCTGATACAACACTGACACTAATGCCTAGTATTACCATGCAACATGGTAATGTTATTGAGCAACATGCTAATGTCACCAGGAAATAGATAGCACAGACTGAGAATTAGGAAAATACTGAAATAGAAGATCATGAACCAGAAGAAAATGAAGATACAAAAGAAGATAATGAAGATCAGATATCTGAACCTATACTTTCTAGATATGTGAGAAGACACCATCTACAAGATCAAATCATTGGAGATAAAAGAATAAGCATTTTGACAAGAAGTAATTTTAGGTATGGCACTTGTTTAAATTGTGAATTTGAGCCTAAGAATGTTAGAGATACATTAGAAAATGAAGAATGGTTTAATGCTTTGTCTAAGGAAATTAAGTAGATACAGAAAAATAAGACATGGACATTAGTACCGGGACCAAAAGACAAAAATGTCATTGGAACCAAATGGATTTTCAAAAACAAATTGAATGAAGATGGGAATGTAATTAGAAATAAGGCAAGATTAGTTTGCAAAGGGTATGCACAAGAAGAATAAATTGACTATGAAGAAATTTTTGCACCCGTTGCTATACTTGAAGGAGTAAGAATACTACTTGCATATGCTGCATGTAAAGGATTCAAGGTATATCAGATGGATGCAAAATCTACATTTTTGAATAGAATACTTGAAGAGGAGGTATACATTGAACAACCTAAAGGATTTTTTATCTTGATCAGACACACATGGTATGTAAGTTACACAAAGCTTTATATGGACTGAATCAAGCACCGAGAGCATGGTATGAAAGACTGCATTCTTATCTAATAAGTTTGGATTTATTAGAACAAGTGACAACAACCATTTGTATTTAAAAGGGGGAAATGAAGATAAGACACTTATTTCTGAAATATTTGTTGATGATATAATATTTGGAGGTAATGATAACTTATGCACTTCATTTACTGATGAAATCAGGAAACAATTTGAGATATCGATGTTTTTTTAGATCAAATTTTTTCTGGGATTGCAAATTTTACAACAAACTATAGGTATATACATCACTCAATCAAAATACATCAAGGAGGTATTAAAGACATTCAGAATGGAGGAATCTAAACTAGTTGGAACACCTATGGTGACAGGATGCAAACTGACAAAAGAGGACAAGACACCTGAGGTAAACCAAACCTTATACAAATTTATGACTGGTAAATTGATGTATGGTGTAACCAAAAGACCTAACATTGCACACATTGTTGGAATAGTTGCGAGATTTTCTATGAACCCCAGAGAGTCACATATGATAGTTGTTAAAATAATTTCTAGATATTTGAAGAATACTAAGGATTATGGAATTTGGTATAAAAGAGAAGGAAAATTTGAATTGAAAGTCTATACATATGTTGATTGGGCTGGAAATATAGATGATAGAAAGAGAAAAATTGGTGGAGCATTCTTTATTGGAGAAAGACTAGTTACTTGGATTAGCAAGAAGAAAGGTTGCATATCATAGTCAACTATAGAAGTAGAGTATGTTGCTGTCGTTGCAAATTGTTCTAACATAGCATGGATAAAACAATTGTTGAAAGGAATGAATGAGGAGATCAATGACCCAGTGATAATTTATTGTGATAACACAAGTGCTATAAATATCTCAAAGAACCATGTGATGCATGCAAAGACAAAGAATATTTCTATAAAATATCACTACTTGAGGGAACAAGTACAAGACAAACAAGTAATACTGGAATATGTACAATCCAAAGAATAGCTTGCAGGAATATTCACAAAACCCTTACCGAAGGATACTTTTGAGTACTTGAGAGGTAGACTATGGATCTGCCCCTTGTCTATTGGTAATTGAGAAGATTAGGAGGTTGCATCAACCTACATGAAATCAGAATATCAATCATGTTGATGCAAAAGCTAAAATGGACCAAAATAGAGATATCAGTACACAAAAAGGTACTCACTACACCAAAAATCGAAGATATTTCATTTGGCTACTAAAGAGCTTTATATTTATTTTTGGCATTATTGTCAAAGGGAGAGATATATCGATGAAATACAAAGGGAGATATCTATCCACTAAAGGGATAAAAGAGAAACGGAGAGACATATTCAATCTATAGAGAGATTCAAGAGCTAAAAAGAAAAAACTATAGGGAGAGTCAGCATATTTTCATATTATGTTTATACTGACATAGATTATATTCAAGCTAGGGAGAGCTACTGATTTGTTATAGTTGTAGAAAAAAAGTTTGGTATTTGTTATATAGCATTTTATATTGCATATTTCATATTATGTTTCCATCAATGCCAAAGGGAGAGACTGATGAACTATAACTGTTTATATGTTTGAAGTCATTTGTTTAGTATTCAACTGAGTTGCAGAAGTGATGATAAACATTATCAGTTAATGTATTGTCATTGATATCAACTTACAAGGTAAAAGATAAATTTTTTGTCATTGATAATGTTTTTGTGGTTAGTAATTGAACAGTCTTGTATACACCGAGTGACAGAGAACACCAAGTAAAATATAGTGTATACTAAGTGATAGTATTAACCGAGCAATGGTTTGTCGACACAACAATTGATTAAATCAATTTAATTATAACCGAGGCCGACTTGAATTCTTAGCTAGAAATGGATGATTTCAAGGTAAAAGATAATTTTTTTTATTTGATCAAATGGTTATTAAAATTCAATGAAGATTGGATGATAGAGATTGAAACATGTTTTTAACACGATTGTTGAAGATAGATCAAGCGGGAAAATGAACGATGGAGATTAAGCAGCAAGATTTGAAGGATGAAAATTAAATGATACATGATGTCTATATAAGAGACAAGAGGTTCATTTTTGAATCATGAGGATAGATGTTGAAGCATACATGTGAATTTATGCATGACTGATCAAACTGGTTAAAGACATAACCAAGTGTATTTTTGTAGACATCACCGAGAAAATAGAGGATAGAGCAAAACTGAGTAGAACAAAGATGAAGAATGAGATGAACTAAAGTGAACAAAATTGATCGTAGGTATTATGTACTTAGAATAGATCTAAATATCTTCAAATCAGAGTTGTATTTGAATTAGATCATTATTGTATCAGTTTAACCATTGTTATAGATAAATCTCTTAACCGAGTGGGACAGTGAGTCCTTATTATAACATTCAGAGAATGTTGATTGTTTTCTTGTTGACCCCATAGTGAATGCATAGTCAAGAGAGAACTGGTAGTTTTAAATCCTCTAACTAGGTCACATTTAATAGTGTGCATTATAACCTTTAACAAGGTTGGCTCCTCACCGAGCTCACTTCAGAAGAGTGAAAATAATTTGGGTTACCGGTCCCAGGTGGTTTTTCCCTTAGCAGGGTTTCCATGTTAAAAATATGTGTCAATGTGCATGAATGTTTTGGATTGTTATTTTACTTTACACTTTACTTTATTGACCTAGATCAGTAATCATAGTATTAATTTAATAATACTCGGTAAACACTATTGATGAAAGTTTAATTTTATAGAATAGATTTTCACCGAGTTGAATTATATGATTGAATTTGTTTTTATATACATCTAGAGAAATTTGGGACTGTAGGATAATTTGTGAGGAAACTGATTCTAATTGATTCACCCTCCCCCCCTCCTCTCAGTTATTCTAACAAGAGTCACCATTATTTGGTTCCCAAAGAGGTTTTAAGTTCAAAAGCCACCAATACACTCACTAGAAATTCTAAAGAGTTGCTAAATCCAATGATCAAATACCCATGAATGACTAGACCAAATTTTTGGGATAATAGAAAGGGTGTGTACTGAGAGGGGAGGGGTGAATCAGTACCCTTAAAAACCTTTATTCAATTCTTTGTAACCATTGTTCTGTATAAACCAACTGAGTATATCGCATACACCAAACATATAGTATCAATGCTGAAATGTAAATACATGTAAAATAAACATTACACATACATGAAATTAAGTACTCATGACACTAGTATTTTGGCATCACAAAAACCCCTGTTAGAAGGTAAAAACTATGGTGGGGATGAGACCCACAAAACTTCACCACTCCAGCAATAAAGATAGCCTATTAAAGCTTACAAACAATGATCACTTCTAAATATCATACCCTATTAGGAGTAACAATAAGATTGAATAGATCTACCTCGTGTGAGGATTTAGCAACATAATCTATGCATGTACTTAGTTAAGAGATTTACAATAAGATGGTTAACTCTACTCTGTTAATAAATTTAGAGGTCTATTACAATTGTTAGAGAGTACCAAAAAGTTGATCTGAAACATATACAATCTCAAAATTGTTGATACATATCCACTAAGTACATACAAAACATATCACCTCAATGTGAATGATAATACCTTTTTCTTTGTTCTTCTCGGTAGCCTTGGCTTAGTTTTGTAAATTGATTTCTGCAATGTAGTCTTTGTCCTTGAAATCCCTTGTCTGATCTTTGATGTCTGTAGTATGGCGGCTACTTGATCATTTCTTGATCAAGATACATTACAAAATTTGACATCTATATATTTTTATATCAAATGATGTGATATAATTAGGGCTTATCAATTACATCCCTATCCTAAGATCAACGGTGTACATAATTTACCTTGATCATCTACACATAGGAGACATAAACAATTAATCTTGTAAATCTATAATTAATGTCTTCCTCGATCGTGTAAATTGTTATCTAGGTCATCTCAAAAGTTGTTACGTAGAATAATGTGCCATAACAAAATTTTATGTGGTCTTTATTCTACTCGGTAAATGTTGTCTCTCGGTGCTTGGTGTAGTCTGTGTATCTCACTCATACTAGTTTTTGGTTATGCTTTGTAGCTTGGTGTTGTCTTCTTCTCGGTATAGTCTGTGTACTTGGGTATCACTGTGCTCGGTTAACTCTAGGTGTGATCAGTGCTCTCAATTAACTCTACACTTCAGTAATATATATAAATTGTCTTGTTTGACTATGTTACCAACTTTCCATTATGTCTTCTTGATAACTAATGACAACTTCAATGTACAATTGGAGTAACATTCTCCCCCTTCAACATTAGTATCAGAAACTTAGTACTATACATAATACTATACATAATGACTCCCCCTTTGTGCATGCTCCCCCTTTGTACTTGGTATATGTATATAGACATCCTAATTATAATATCCCCCTTTACTATACATATATACATATATTTCCCCCTTTTTTGAAAATAACGACAAATGGAGTATAACTTATAGTTTGTCAAAAATATTAGGATGGGTAGTCTTGAGAGTTTCCAGTAACTTCTCCCATTCCTCCTTTAAATACTCAAGGTTGAGTAGCTCTAAATTTAGATGGGCATGCATATCATATATGCTTTCTATCACTGATAAATCTAGGGTGGCAATCAAATTCTTTTCCAATGTCAAATGTTTCTGCATCGTAGTCAAATGTGGTAGTAACATTACTTGAAGCTCAGTTACTTGCTCTCTGATTTTTTCCTCTTCTTTCTTCAATTCTTGTCTCAACCATTGGTTTTGAAGTACCTTGTTGTAATGCAACTGTAATGCATCTGTCTCGGTTGATAGACTATGTGCACTATCCTTTAGATCTTGATCTATTTGCTTTAGCTTTTCACTAATCTTGGTAGTGAAGTGATCTAGTGTGCATAAATATTGTAGAATTGCAATGGCTTCAGATATAACATTTTATAAACCATTTACAAATTTAGACAGAGTTACCTTATGTACTTCCTTTGCCTGGCTGATCTTCTTGGTAACATTATATTAGATCTTCTTCTCTGCTCGTTCTTCTAATTTTTCCTCGGCATCAATGTCAGGTTTATCAATTTCCTCTGTGAGTAGTTCAAGTTGTTCAAGTATGGGGGCTCATTCATTAATGTTGATATCTGGTACAACTTGCATTATAATCTCCTTGGATCTTCTAGCACTTATGCACTCTTTGCTTCTTGTCTCAGCTTGTCCTATGTTGCTTTTTGGGTGCAAATTTCACCATACTTCTTTAATGTTTCTAGATCAAGTGTCCTTGGATCCCATTCAAGAATCCATATGATTTCATCCAGTGTAACTGCGTCCTTAGTTCCTTTCTTCTTTTTCTTCTTCTTTCCTTTAACACTCAATGAAGGTGATAGTGCTAATGTTAATTGAGCCTTTTTCTCAGTTTCTAAATTTTCTATCTCAGGAATTGGTGTGATGAATTGGTGAGGTGCCTCATTAGCTAATCTTGTTTCTATAGATGTATCTACTTTCTTGTCAGGATTCTGTGTGTTACCTTCACCTTTCTCTTCTACAGCATTAGTGGTATCTTTTTGTGCATCACCTTGGGTTGTTCCACCACTATGCTCAGTCTCTTTACCGTGATCTTCTTCCTTATCTTCATTTGTATTTGTGTTTTTCTCGGGTGTCTTTTGTTGTGCTTCAATCTTAATTTCAATTGCTTGGACCAAAATAGGTAACTGACATGGTATATTTTCTCGGGAGACCTCTGATGTGTCTTTCTCATCAATAGTCTCATTTTCTCCAATTGACTCATCTTCTTTGGCCTTATCATCCAGATCACCTTTAGTTACATCAATTATTGTGATCTTTGGGTGACCTAAATTAGTCAAGAGTTTAGGAATACCATCTAATACATCATCAATTGTTGCATCATCAACTGTTATGGGTTATGTATTTGGTCCAGTAGATGCAACATCAATTACTTCCTTGGTATCCTGGATGTCCTTGGGTGGATTTAGCAATTCCTTCCAAATTTTGGTGCTCTCAATATCCACTTCCTTTATATTTCCTTGTAATATATTCAATGTTTGTTGTTTCTTAGGAAATTGCTTGGCATACTTCTTCATTACATCATGTATTTCCTCAACTGTGCACTCAGATTTAATAAGTGTGAGAGTTGCTTCTCTCATATGTTCCTCAGTTTGTAGTGCATATGACCATCTTGCTGATATTTTATCATATAATTATGATAGAATAGAAGTAGAAAATTCAACTAGAAATTGTTTGAAATTAATCATCATACCTGTGATTGTGGTGCAGGAGCACCCTAAGGTCTTTGATAGATCTTTTTGGTCATTTTGCCTTGTAGGTTGGTTTGGCCAACCATCAATTAATAAGGACTAAGTTAAAAATTCCCAAGTGTGTTTAATGTGTGTTTAGAGTCAGTAGCAATTAGGGTTTTGTAGTTGATGAGGTCAAGTTGTATCTAGGGGTCTATATCCATAGAAGTCAACCAAAAGGCCAAAGGGTTGACCAAAACTACAAAATGGAGTGGAATTCATGGTTTTAATGTTTTTGATTTTTTTAAGGTTATATGATAAGTTTTATAGGACCAAGTTGAGGCATTGGAGGTGATAAGATGTCATTTGAGCAAAAGATGTAAAAGTTGTCATGACAACTTTCGCAATTTTGCAAAGTTGTCATGACAACATTTCCTAGAAATTAGGAAAGGGATTTAATGGTGCCCAAATCCTGACATGAGGGTCCATACATGTGAGGGTAAGGTATATAAGGTGGACAAACCCCTAATCCAAGAGTCAGTTGTCATTTTGTACGGACTGTGTGTCTGGAAGGTGAAAACTAGACTGTATTTTCATGACGGTCTTGTGATCCATTTGTTTAATGAATTGAAGTTGCTTAATTAATGGATTGAGAACTTTTATTTTGGCATGTAATTACTTTTTGTGGCTTTGAATTAATAATTTTTTGTGACTGGTGAAGTTTTTGTAAATTCTTTTGTTATTACAGTTTTGTTGTTTGGTTCGGAAGGCAACTATGTAAATATGCCTCCCTATTCAATTCTCGTGGTCAAAATCCTATGGTCTCTTGGATTCAAGTAGGGGACTCCATTTAAATTGTGTATATAGGTTGTGGTGTATTTTTGTGCAGGGGGAGAAATTTTAGCATCAAGCCCTAAGCGAGTGCTAGTGCATTCTGGTTAGGTGCTTGAATGGAATAGTAACAAGAAGGCTAGCTCAGTGGATTGGTTGAATCCAAAACATGGTGGGGGAATGTAGAGAGTTGAGTCCTTGTTAGTTGGATGCAAGGAGAAGTTCAGTGGAATTATGTAAGGCATTCAAAATGATCCAAGAAACTAGACTGTGTACATGTTCCCTAAAACCCATGAAAATAGGGGTTTCCTTGAAAACTAGTGTATGGACAGAGGAGGAAATTTCAACCTTGGAAATCCTAGAGTGTAGGAAAAACCCACAAAGAATCCATAACTAGTTCCCAAGGGTGTTAAGGGATTATGGGAGAAAATCCACTTTTTCAGTGAATAGGAGGGCTAATTAGGCCTAAAAGGCTACAAGGCCTTGAGAACTAGAAATCTTAAACCTAGTTGAAACTACGGTGAAATATCCTCAAAATTGGATCTAGGGGAGTGAAAGAGATCTAAGTAAGGTCAGGAATCCTATCACTAGGAAGATAGGACAGATGGGAAAGTAAGTGACCAAGACAAACCATGGATGTGAAGAGATATGGAGAGGGACTTAGTGTGATTTTGAACTTGTTGGAGATTTCCTAGTGAGTTAGAGGATCAAATAGGAATATTCTAGTTAGGGTGGTGATAGGAACCCTAAGAAAGACCAAGAAAAGGTGTAGTAGAGAGAAAGAAATATCTAGGAGTGGGAGCTCCCCATCAAATTGGTATCAGAGCCATTGAAAGGCTTGGGAGTTGATTGGTGTATGTCAGAGAGGAGTGAATCCATAGGAGAGAACATCATGGTGAACAATGCCAAATTGGTGAGGGATTTGTCAAAGAAGAAAGACAAGAATAGGATTCTTGAAGAAGTAATAGAAGAAATGAAGATAAAGATGGAAAATTTTGTACAGACAGCCAACAAGGTAGAAGATCAAATGAGTGAAGATAAGGATAAGGGGAAGAAACTAGTAGAGGAGGAGATAGAACTAGAGCCTGGCCTTCCTCTACCTAAGGAACCATTTCTCAAGGCACTCAAAGCATTGAGTGGCAAGGCTCTAGAAGGCATTCCAGTGTTCTTTGGTAAGATGGATGCAGAGATGGTTATGGAATGGATTGAAGGCATGGATAACCACTTCGAATGTGATGGAATCACAAAAGCACAGAAGGTAAAGATATCCAAGTCAAGGCTAAGAGGACAAGCACTCACATAGTGGAATTTTCTGTAAGAATAAAGGGAGAAAGAGGGGAAGAAGCCCATAGCAAACTAGAAATCTATGGTGGCAAATGTGAAGGAGAACTACCTTCCAGAAGACTATGACACTCAGCTACATAAGAAGAGACAAAACCTTAGGATAAATGACTTGGATGTGCCATCATATACAAAAGATTTCTAGAAGCTTTTTCTTAGATCAAGAATACAGGAGACAGAGAGCATCAAGGTTGCTCGGTACCTTAATGGATTAAGGTGGAATATACAAGAAGAACTCAACCTTTCTACCCTAACCTCCTTTCAAAGTTGCTTCCAAGTGGCTTTAAAAGTGGAAGAGAAACTCAGAAATAAGAAAGACTCTAACTCTAGAGGAAGAGGAAGGGGTAGAGACAATAGAGGTGGCCATAGAGGTGGTTCAAGTGGAAGAGGCAATGATAGTAGGAGCCAAGGTGACTCCAAATATGTAGAACAAGGACATGAGTCAAGAAATAGAGGTGGATAAAATAGAGGAAGGGGTTCTTATAATAGTGGAAGAGGAAGATTAGGGGGTTTTGGAAGAAGTTCTCAATTTTCTTCCATGAAATGCTATAACTGTGGACAATTGGGGCACCCTGCATATAGATGCCCTGACAAACCCTCAGCTTCACAAGGAGAGAAAAATATTTCCTATGTCCAAGAAGAAGATTGTTCTAAACAATCAGAGGTGAGCCTCGATATAGAGAAGGGAGAGCATCTCATGTTGAGAAGAATCTTGATCAAGATACCCACTAAAGATGAACATAAGCAGAGAAGGGATCTTTTTAGATTCAAGTGAAAGACATTGGGAAAAGTGTACAAAGTTATCATTGATTCAAGGTCCATAGATAATGTTATATCTGAGGAGGTAGTGGAGAAGTTGAAAATCACCAAGATTCCACATGTGTGTCCCTATAAAGTTACCTGGTTAAACAAGGGGCAAAAAATTTTGGTAAATGAGCAAGTGTGGGTAGAATTCACCATTGGAAAGTATCAAGAGAAGATAGTTTGTGATGTGTTTCCAATGGATGCATGCCATATTTTTCTTGGCAGACCATGGTAGTATGACATGGAAGCAATCCATAATGGCAAAGAGCACAAGTACTCCTTCAAGAAGAATGGAGTAACTTTCAAAATTCAGTCTTTAATAGAGGAAGGCCTAGTGGAGAAGACAGAATCTATAGTACACTATTAATGAGTGGGAAGGAATTCCTAAGGGACATGAAAGAGGAAGGATTTGGCAATGAAATCATGTTGAATCTAAAGGAGGAGGAGACTCATAAGCAAGCACCCTTGCAAGAAGAAGTGAAACAACTGTTGGATCAGTTTAAGGACATAATATGTGAGGGTACACCAACTACACTACCACCAAAGAGGGAGATAAGTCATCAGATTGACTTTGAACCAGGAGCATCTTTGCCAAATAAGGCTGCATATAAAATGACACCGGAGAAAAATAAGGAGATAGCCAGGCAAGTACAAGAACTTTTGGACCAAGGGATGATTAGAAAGAGCATAATCCCATGTGTTGTCCTAGTGTTTTTGGCTCTTAAGAAGGGAGGTAAGTGGAGAATGTGTATTGATTCTAGGGAAATTAATAGGACAAATATTAGATATAGATTTCCTATTCCTAGAATAGAATATTTAATGGATTGTTTGGGGGGTGCTAAGTACTTCTCTAAAATTGATTTAAAAAGTGGTTACTATCAAATTAGAATGAAAGAATGTGAAGAGTGGAAGTTAGCCTTTAAGACTATAGAGGGGTTATATGAATAGTTAGTTATGCCCTTTAGGCTTACCAATACACCTAGTACCTTTATGAGGGTGATGAATGAAGTCTTGAAGGACTACAAATGTGTATTTGTAGTTGTCTACCGAGATGACATCCTCATTTTTAGAAAAACAAAGGAGGATCATATGAAACACTTGGAATTAGTGTTGAAGAGTTTGTAGGAATGAAAGCTCACCATCAATCTTGAAAAGAGTGAGTTTATGAAGGAAGAATTAGTCTACCTAGGATTTGTAGTCTCCCAAGGTCACTTGAAGATGGATAAGGACAAAGTAGAGGATATATTTAACTCATCTACTCCTAAGATAGGGACTAAAGTTAGGAGCTTCCATGGGTTATCCCAATTCTATAGGAAGTTTATTAGAAGATTCAGAGAAATCTGTGCTCCAATCCTAGAGACCATTAAAGAAGGGTTGAAAACTAAGTTTGTATGGACCAAGGTAGCTAATGAGGGGTTTGAAATATTGAAGAGAGAAGTAGCCACCCAACCTATATTATTTCTACCAAGTTTTGACAAACCTTTCATAGTAGAGTGTTATGCAAGCATCCTAGAAGTGGGCGATGTCTTAAGCCAAGAAGGTAGGCTAGTGGCATTTTTTAGTGAGAGATTGAATGAGGAAAATTCTAGGTATTCTTCCTATGACTTGGAGCTATATTCTCTTGTAAAAGCCCTAAAGAAATGGAGGCATTATTTATTGCCTAAGGAGCTTGTTGTCTTTACAGATAACCAAGCATTGAGTTATATCAATACTCAAGACAAACTTTGTTTGAGACACATCAAATGGATGGAGTTTTTGCAGTCATACACCTTCACCATTAAGCATAAGAAGGGGGTACAAAATAAAGTTGTAGATCTCCTTAGTAGAAGGATTCTTACCATACAAGAGATTTAGTTGTAGAGTACAGGGGTTGTAGGGTTCAAGTACCTTTATGATGGAGATGCAAACTTCTCAGTGATCTATAAGGTGTGCAAAGAGTTTGAGAATCACTTTCATAGTGAGTATGCAGACTGTTAGGTCTAGTTAAAAAAAATTCAAACAATGAAGTCCTTGGTCTATTTTTGTAAAGATTTTTATGAGGATGCTTGAAAAACCCTTGTATCGTGTCTCAAAGTGTAAAATTTGATCCTAAACCCTTTGTGTTGAAATGGTTTCTAATTATCTATTACTTTTTGCCACTTAAGTCATGTCTTGTATGTGTCCCTTTTAAAAGATGTTCGCATTCATTGAGTTGTCGGTATCCAAATGTCGTGGTCTTTATTTATTCCCTAAGTTCAAAGTCTACAAGATTTTATTAAATTCATTATCTCTAGAGCTAATATATTTTGAGAAGAATATAGCCCAATGGATAAAGCCATTTCAGTGTACTATATCTGAGTCAAAATATAGCCCAATGGATAAAGCCATTTCAGTGTACTATATCTGAGTCAAAATATAGCCCAATGGATAAAACACTGATTTGAAGTTGATAAGTTTAGTTTTATTGCATATCTAGTTGCACATTGACTGTATTTTCCTATAAGAAAACATTTAAAATCCATTAAGTCTTCATTTGTATAAGTTTGTTATAATTTCTATCACATGCTCCATTTCAAGGTTGATGTTCAATGGGTAATTATCCAATTATCTAGTATCTCCACGTCATGTTGAGTCATTGTGAGATTGCTTCTTTATAGTACCATATTGGATATATTAATAGGTATAAAAGGGTATCCCCCTTGGTGTAGCAGTACCTAAAGAGTAGAAGTATTAAGAGAGTGCTTGTTATTTGGTCCTTTTCTTTCTTGAACAAATATTTGGAGGTGGCTCCTCTATAAAAACATTCGTAAGGGAAGAGGTTGTTGTTGTTTCTATTGCAACATAAAAAGAAACCAACAAAATGGTGACTCTGCTAGGGATTTGCGTGTTTCATTTGCAATAAATGAGTAAGGTTTCTCAAGTTGAGTTGGACTCCTGGCCTACTTACTTGTCACTACCAATTGGTTGACCATTGTACTACAAATTTGTGTCTTTGCATGTCCCAGTGACTTGTATTAATCTTGAGAATATATCGAGATAATTTCTTTGAATGTATTGATATTTGTGACCCATGAAAAATTTCCACAACAAAAATTTGTTACTCAAGTTATTGTGTATTTTCTTGGCTTTTTCTTTTGTTGGGTGGCAGTTCAAAGAAATCTCTACATCAGTGCTGATTTATTATTATTTGATACACCATTGTCTAACTATGAGTTACAAAAATACCACATCTAGGATGAATAGTCATCCTGAGAATGAATTGGAAAGTGCGATTTCATCCACTTCCAGAGCTGGGAAATCAGTGAACAAGAATGTTGCTGGAGTTACTCCCCAAGCCTGGAGGCAGAGAAGGAACATAAGAATGGATACTCACATTCCTCCTAATCATGAGTAATAAAATGTAGAAGTTGAACAAGAAGCACAACCAAGATTAGGAGTCTATGGGGAGTATTACTCTCAGAGTGGAAGGGTTGATGATATCCCTAGATATACCAGAAAGATGGTTCATGGTAAGTCTCAAGGACATGAGACAAGGTCTAGATCTAAGAGTAGAGGTGAAGAGAATAGGAATGCTCCAAGTGATCTAAGCTCTCCCTCATCTGAAAGATTACATGCCCATCACCACAAAAGGGAGAGAACCATCATGGAAGAAAACTCAGAATTTGATGTAACTCTTGTGGATTCTAAGGTGATTTTTGAAGAGGTGGGTGAGTTGGAAAGAAAGATCTGAGATAAAATTGCCTTGAGACAAAAAAGAGAAAGAGAAAAGGAAGAAAGAATTAGACATGCTCAGATTCAATCTAACCAATTAAAAAGGAAACTCAGAGATTTGGAGGCAATGAATGTTGTTGTTGTACCTGAGAAACTAGAATGTGAACTTATTGTTCAACAATTGTATGACATACCAAAGCCCAAGGACAAAGGTAAACAAAAGGTAGAAACTATTGAAATAAAGGAGCCAGTGAACAAAGGAAGTATAATGGATCCCCTGGTTAAGCTAGATACTAAATTGGAGAGAGCTAAAAGAGAGAGGGAAATAATAGCCAAGGAATTAGAGAAGGCTGAGTTGGAAGCCTCTTCTCTTGAAATGAAAAGGAAAATTGAATTCCTTAGGAAAACCTCTGGTCCTCATCCTGCTGGTACTAGTCCTAAGAATTCTCTGAACTTGAAAAAGAGTATACCACCACCTGTTGATTCTGGAAATGCTACCACTTCAAATACTCAAGGTAACACTTTATCTCAGAAAACTCTTGTCCATACTGAAAGATACAGACAATTTATTTTCCTTGGCATTCCTGGTTATCCCAATGAGATTCCTAAGAATATTAGGGATAAGCTTCCTAAATTTGCTGGGAATAATGTAATAAGATGTGAAGAACATCTAAAGAATTTTATGGATATGGTTGATGACTATGAAATTGCACATGATGATGTTATGATGAAATTATTTGTGCAATCACTAACTGAGGATGCAAGGGACTGGTTTAGAGGATTGCCCCATGAGTGCACTGGGTCCATGGATCAGATGAAGGAATGTTTCAGGGACCAATATGGGGACAAGACTAATGAAGGTTTCATGCTGAACGAGTTCAAAAACATAAAGAAGAACGCTAATGAAGAAGTGGTGGAATTCAATATCAGATTCCAAAGGGCAATGCACAAGTTGCTACAAGTAATGAGATTAGATGACAAGGTATGTCTCACTACGTATCTTAATACTTTTGATGCAAAAATGGGTTATTTGTTAAGAGATAAGAACCCTAGGAATATTAGGGGAGCATATAAGGTAGCAGTAAACATTGAGACAAATAGAAGAGTTTCTGGGAAGTGGGTAGGAGAGAAGATTGGAAACCCACTAGGTATAATAAGAAAGACTCATATAAACCCTTGAGTTAAAAACCTAAGGAGGATGACAGCCTTAAATTGATTCTGAATGCTTTGAAAAATCTAAATCTTGGATAGATTAGTCATAAAAGGGTTCCAAATAATGATAATCCTTCCTATGGAAATTACAATAGATAGCCTAGGATGTAGAACTATCCTTATACTACTCAATGGAAAGATGGGAAACCTATTATCCCACCAAAGAAGGATAAATCTAATGAAAAAAATCTTGACCCCCTGCACAAGACTTCTATAAATATATGCAGTGAAAATCCCTGGTGTGTACCTTGTCAGTCTCCACACAACCCTGAATATTGTGTTATTTCTACCAGAATTTCTGCCACTAAGGAAAATGAAGAAGAGGAAGAGGAAGAATATGATGATAGTGGTTGTGCTATGACTTCCTCACTGTTTAATGAAGAAACATATTATCAGCCTGATGATTCTGATATACAGGATTGGGAAATTGATAATATGAGATTTAATGTTGAAGGATGTGGTGAGACCCCTATTTTGAGAAGGTCATCTGATGAAGAGATAGTTGAGATCACAGCTAATATGGTTGCACAAGCAAGGGGTAATTATGTTTTAAGAACCAGAGTAATTGGAAATGCAGATGGAAAACCTACTGGTATCTTTATCAAGGATACCCAAGTAGTACCAAGAGGCCACAAGAAAAGGAGAAATAGGCTGAAGGTACTAATAAGATTTTCATTAAGAAGGGAAACAAACCTACTGGCCCAAATATGTATAAATAAAAGATGAAGACACCAGAGAGTTCCATACCGCATCCCAAAAGGTAGGACAAACCACATAGGGGAAATGAAGCTAAACTGGCTACTCAAGTAGAAGATGTGGATTGCACAAATCAGAAATCAAACATTTCTGATATGACATACACCCCTGTGGATATGGGACAAATTTTGTCTTAGATAACTGTTAAAGTGCCTCTATTAGAAATGATGAGGATCGGAGAGCATAAGGAAAAGACTCTGACATGGGTGAAGAGTGTTAGCTCTACCAAAACTATGGGACCAGAACAAAACAAGAAAGTGTCAGACACTAAGGATAAATCATCAAAGGAATTTGATGAACTTGTATCAAAGATTCCTCAAATTATTTAGATACCAATATTGTTAGCACTACTGCAGAAACTGTCCATCCCTTTTTCCTAACATTGTTAATAAATGAAAAAATGTTGAAGAACTGCATGATTGACTCTGGGTCATCCAACATTGCTATGCCTCTATAATTCATGAGGTCTATGGGACTAAAAGTAGACACTCCACATGGGAGATTCCAAGCTATGGATTCTAGATAAGTGCCTGTCATAGGAACTATTAAGGCTTTGCCTTATAAATTGGTAGATTTCCCAGATAAAGTGCTAACTAAGTGTATTGGTTGTAGAAATTCCCCCCCCAATATGGAATGTTATTGTCAAGAAAATGGAGTGCATCTATGGGGGAAGCATTCAATGTGATTTATCATTTTCCACTTTCAACATAAATGGTGAAAACATCAAAGTATCAAGGGAAACTAGAACTCCTCATATGATTGAGGAACAAGATGATAATAACATGAATTGTTTCTTGGATAATGAAATGGGGTCATTTCAAGTGTAGGAAAGTCAAGCTGTAAAAGGATCACAACTTGCATTATTGTCAGAAGATGTAAGTAACTTATCTAAACAAACTAACTTATGGATAATGTGTTTTGATGGTGCCAGTTCTAAGGAGGGGGCTGGTGCTGGAGTTTTGTTGATATCTCCCTCTAGAAAAACCTTCAAATTTTCATTTTCTCTAGTCTTTAATTGTACAAATAATGTGGTAGAATATGAGGCTCTATTGATAGGTCTGAGACTAGTTGCAAGACATGGAATCAAATGTATCATAGTTATTGGAGACTCTGAGCTAGTGGTATCTCAGATCAAATCTAAATATGCATCAAAGAACCATAGATTGAAGTAGTACTGAAATGTAATATGGGATGAGATAGAAAGCTTTGATGCATTCAGTATTGATTGGATGGATAGAAGCCAAAATAGAATGGCAGATCTGTTAGCTAACATTGCTTTAAGGCCAGAAAATATTACCTTTGCTGGAATTTCTGAGATAGAAGTTCAAACTAGGCCTTTGATACCTGACAATGTGGATAGATGGCAAGTGTTTGATGATGATGAAGATATTCTTATATTCTTGTATTGTGAGGCAAGTCTTAACAACAAAGAGATAGATTTCACAAAGTATGTGAAAAACATTGATGGAAAGGATATTGTCTTGGGAAAGGAAATATTGCATCTAAAGTCAAATAAAGTCCCAAAAGGACTAGTTGTTTTGGAGAAGGCCTTTGATAGTAAGGACAGGCTATACTCTGTTGCATGTGTAAATAGATTTGAAGATTTGGAGGAAGTTAATGTGGGAAGAGAAGAAGTTCCTAAGAACTTATTTATTGGTAAGAAAATGTCACCCAAGGTGAAGAAGGATCTGACTGATCTTTTAAGGAAATACAAAAAAGTTTTTTCTTGGACATATGATGACCTAAAGGCATATAATGAGGAACTGTTTCAACATGAAATTCCATTAAAAGAAGATGCCAAGCCCTTTAGGCAAAATCAAAGACCCATAAATCCTACCCTTAGGCCTAAGATGGAAAAGGAATTTTTAAAAAATGAAAGATGTTGGGATAATCAAGCCCATTAGGCATTCTTACTGGGTTTCTAATATGGTCCCTATTAGAAAGAAGAATGGGGATATCAGGCTGTGTGTGGATTTCATAAATTTGAGCATATCTTCCTTGAAGGACAACTATGGTCTCCCCAACATGGAGAATATGTTGTAGAGAGTCACTGGATGTGAACTTATATCCATGATGGATGGATTATTTGGGTATAACCAGATTATGGTTAAAGAATCAAAGCAGTTTAAAACTACTTTCACCACACCATAGAGAACATATCTATATGTAAGGATGCCTTTTGGTTTGATGAATGTTGGGGCTACTTTTTAGAGGGCCATGGATGTTGCATTTTCAGACTTCCTGCAAACATTTCTTGAGGTCTATCAGGATGATCTCACAACCTACTCAAAGAAGGAAGAGCAACATTGTGAGCATTTGGAAAAGATTTTTGAAAGAGCCTTAGAATTTGGGATTTCTCTCAATCCTAAGAAATGCATCTTTGGGGTGACAGAAGGTAAGTTATTGGGTCACATTGTTTCAAAAGAAGGGGTTAGAATTGACCCAGATAGGGTAGCTTCTATTGACAAAGTGCCCATCCCAAGAAATGTCAAGGGAATTCAGTCATTCTTCGGACAGGTAAATTTTCTCAAAAGATTTGTCACTAACTTTGCTGAGAAAAGTAGACCAATTTCAAATATTTTAAAGAAGGATGCTAAAATAGAATAGGATGGGGAGGCCACCAAGTCTTTTCAAGAGATTAATAAATCTATTAAGGATGCCCCTATCTTGAGAACTCCTGATTATTCAAATCCCATGAATATCTTTTCATTTGCATCTTTTCACAATATTATCGTTGTGTTTTTACAGAAAAATGAAGAAGGGTTTGAGCTTGCCTTTTTTAGAAAATCATTACAGGTTCCAGAGCTCAAGTATGATATAACTAAAAAGTAGGTCTATGCATTAGTGAAAGTTGTGAAAGCTTTTAGATGTTATCTAATAGGTGCTATTGTAGTAGCTTATGTTCCCTCAGTAGCAGTTAAGGACGTCTTTACTCAACAAGAGGTGTCAGGAAAGAGATGCAGATGGATAAATAGGATTCAAGATTTCAATATAGAAATCCAAATCACTAAATTGGCTAGAGGAATGGGTTTAGCCAAACTGATGGCTAGTGCAAACTTGGATGCTAATCACATTAATACCCTAGAAGAAGAACAGAGACCTTTTATTTGTAACCTTGACCATTGTGACTGGTACACTAACATTATTTATTATTTGAAAAGGATGAAATGTCCACAGGGCATGGATGAGAATAAGAAAAGAACATTAAAATTGCAAGCATTCCATTTTTCCCTGATTAGAGATGAGTTGTGGTGGAGGATCCTTGAAAGAATTTTATTGAAGTGTGTTGATAAAGAACAAGCAAACAGGATCCTGCAAGAGATGCATAATGGAGTGTGTGGTGGCCATTACATGGCCAAGACTATTGTACATAAACATAATATTTTGAGAGTAGGGTTCTGGTGGCCAACTATTTTTAAAGATACTTATCAACTGGTCAAAATATGTGATGCTTGCCAATGTGTCTCTGGTAAGCTAAAATTCTCAGGTAATGTACCCCTCACACCAGTGGAAGTTCAAGCCCCTTTTCAGCAATGCGGTATTGATTTTATAGGAGAAATAGCTAAAAAGTCCAGTGGAGGACATTCATGGATGATTGTAGCTACAGACTACTTTACCAATTTGGCGAGGACCTTATATTATGGGAAAAATTCATATTTATTAAAAGATCTTACTGGAAATATTTTAGAACTGCCAGTTCATGGACATTTCTTGAAGTTATACTTCTCATGAATTATAATTATCCTTGAACATTAGGTTTGTGTACATAATGTGTTTATGCAAGTGTGTTTCTTTCTATCTTAGCTTAGTTTTCTTTCATGTTGTGTCAGTAGTTTTGTCTTCCAGTAGGTTTTATGAATTCTTGTAACACCTACAAGAGGTATTCATCCCCAGAAAGAGCCACTATTAGGTATGGTTAAAAAAAAATTCAAACAATGAAGTCCTTGGTCTATTTTTGTAAATATTTTTATGAGGATGCTTGAAAAACACTTGTATCATGTCTCAAAGTGTAAAATTTGATCCTAAACCCTTTGTGTTGAAATGGTTTCTAATTCTCTATTACTTTTTGCCACTTAAGTCATGTTTTGTATGTGTCCCTTTTAAAAGATGTTCACGTTCATTAAGTTTTCGGTATCCTAACGTTGTAATCTTTATTTATTCCCTAAGTTCAAAATCTGCAAGATTTTATTAAAATCATTATCTATCAAGCTAATATGTTTTGATCTAACAGCCTACTTAATCACTTATTCCCAAAGTTCTTGAGATCTATTGTTTAAGCCATTAAGCCATCACAACACATGTCTTTGGTTGGTCTGATGGTCAGAAAGGGTTTCAATTAAACAGTGGATAGATCTTGTTTCATTGGATTATAGACTTAATCACTTAATGCCAACATGATCGACATCTATCATATAAGAGATTAAGTTTGAGCAACGTGTGTCTTTGGAGTGACGTGGGCCTTGTCACGGGCAATATGATGGAGATTAAAGTATGGATAGATCTAACGATGGACTTAATCACTTAGGGCTGAGATGCATAAGATCTATCAGTTAAGCCATTAAGTAGTGTTGACATGTGGTAGTTGGTATACCCATGTATTATGAACAGTTGTTGATTAAAGTGTCGACGGTTTTATTTTGATCCAATTGATGACTTAATGGCTTATCTCAAAGAAGCACAAGATCTATTGATTAATTCATTAATCTATGATTATGCGTGTCCAAATAATGATGTGTATTCCACTAACGGTAAAGGTGACCGCAGATTAAAAGGTGGAAAGCTTGAAGAAGATCTAACGGCTAACTTAATCGCTTAAAGGCGAAGTGCATGAGATCTATCACTTAAGTGATTAAGTCATGATGCTACATGTCCTAGTGGGTCTGGCTAAGGTTGTAAAGGAAGAACTAAATTTAGAGCATGTACAGAAAGATCTGACAGTCAGCTTAATCACTTAAAGGCAAAGTGATTAACATCTAAAGGATAAGCGATTAAGTTGTGGTGATGCGTGGTAGAAGGAGTGGGCCTTGTCCACCATAGAAATGAGTTAAAGAAGGTGCAAGTTTGAAGTGATCAGATGGCTCACTTAATGGCTTAAAGGAAAGGTGCATGAGATCTAGCATCTAAGCCACTAAGCAGTGTTGACACATGTCCAAGTTGATGACATTACAGCCACAGTCAGTAAACTCAAAGTGAAATAACTTGTGGCCAGGTTGAGATGAATCTGACAGTTGACTTGATCACTTATGGAGAAAGTGAACAAGATCTAGTATTTAAGCAATCAAGTCATGCTGACACATGTCCCAAATGGTTAGTTGTTTCTGAAAAGAGATGAGAGTTTTTAGATGAAGGAGATGTTACTGAAGATCTACGGTCCAAATTCAAATTTCTTAAAATGATTGTCAGTGAGCCATTAAGCCGTGAGTTTTGAACCAGGCAAATTAATTGCAGAACATGTGGCCACTTAAATTCAATTTAATGTGAAAGATTGATTTGATTGAGGCCATATAATTCATCGCTTAAACTTGAAGCTTCCATAAGTCATCAAGGTCTGTAATACCTACCCCTTTGTCTATCTTCCTGTGTCAGTTTCTAATCTCTTTTAGACCATAGTATGTATGTGTCAGCTCTTTCAGGTGATTTTAAGGATAATCATGTGTTACTTTTCAATATGTTATTGATCCATTATTATCATGTTGTATCTTTTGTGTATATGTGATTTATGGTTATTTTATGATGATTATGTATATGTTAGGATTTCATTTTGATTATGGTTTCTGACAGTACTGACCTTGGATTTATATGCACATGGATCATTGTATGTTTTCATTACTGTTTGATGTGCTTGGTATGGTATGGGACAAAGTTGTAGTTACTTGCTTCGGCGAGATACACATGATAACCTAGTCTCAACCATTGTTTTCCAGATGATAAATTCATGTATGTTCGTATTTGTGATGACAGGTTTGCAAGTACCGGGCTACGTCTTCCCTGAATTGGCAGGAGTGAGCATGCCCTATCGCATTAATCTCAATGGTAAGAGAGGGGAGATAGTTTTCAGGTCTAAATCCTATCCCAAACCAAATTGTCCTAGTTAGTGGACAAGTATCTATTTTGACTACACTGACCGAATTCATATAGTTGATAGGAATTCGTGTATCCCTTTCCTTGATCATGATTGATTTTGCATGTTTTCAGTTTCAGGTGCTTGATGTGATTATGTGGGTGTTATATCATGTTATTTATTTAATTGAATATTATTGCAATTAATTATTAAATATAAGGTATTTAATTAATTGAAAATTAAATTAAATACCTATGTTTAATTGAAAGTTTAATTAAAGTGCAACTATTGAATATTAGAGTAAATATGCTTTTATGCTTAATTAAATAATTAAATATTTAGTTGCATGGATAATTATGATGTAAATATTTAAGTTATTTAAATTAATATTTTATTAATTACATGTGCAAGATTTGGTTGAAAAATATTTTCAAATTCAAGAGATCTCAACTTGGATTTAGGAGTCAAAGTTGAGTTGTGCAAGTAATTAGATGTTTTATTTATTAATTGTTATTTTCTTTCAATTTTGGAGAGGAGTCCTTTTAGGAGTTAACTGAATGTGTTGTCATTAGGGTTTGCTTGATTAGGGGAAATGGATCCTCATTAGGGGGATTCTTCTCTCATTC